>CAUYUJ010019939.1:0-80000 GCA_963575745.1 Prorocentrum cordatum | reverse complement strand
GGAGGCAATTCCTCTGGGCATCGTTTCTGGATGGGCTGGTGGGGATTCATTTTCGGTCGCGTCCGCTAGCGAAGGCGCTAGCGGAATCAGAAGCGCTACGGGTCACGACAGCGGCCTAATTAGCAGCTAAACGCGCCAGAAGGAACTGGTGGGGATTCGCGACGCGTCCACAATACGCACGAATAGCCGGATTCCCTATATTTTCCCCTATTTTCTGGGTCTTTGCCTTCCCCCCCACTTCCCATAGTTTCCCACATTCTCATGGGAGGCGACGATTCATTGTGTCTCTGTGCTTTCTTCCCTCCTGAGATAATCGTTTGTTGTTTTTTTGTGTGGCAGCCCCAGAGGTTACGTTCAGAAACGGCGCTGGTGTATCCTCCCTGCTCGGAAATCGGCCTCATCTCGCTCAATCCCGCTGGATCCGATTGAAGTCCGTTTCACAGGGCATGAGGCGGCCTGGTCTGGCCCATCCCCACTCACTGGCCCGCTCCTCGGGTTTGACAACCCCTGATTGTTTTGATGAAGACCTTCTTGAGGGGATCATGAGGATGACTCGGGTCGGCGGAAATCGGCAGCCGAGTCGGGAAAAGTCGAATCGGCGGACATCGGCAGGCCAGTAGTGCCTCCACTGAGAATCGGATCCCAAATCGGAATCCCAAGTTCGGAGATGGACAGACCCCCCTTTAGTAAAACGTGGTTTAGTGAAAACGACCTGAGGCCCAAACCTGGCGGGCGCAAGCCTGGAAAACAACGGCCACGGCGCCCTCTCGAGAACCGAAAACGGACAATTCACTAATCGACGTGTCACTGTTGGGGGTTCTGTCCACCCCCGACAAGTCCAATCGAAGCGGAATCGGAGGCCATGGAAATCGAATCGAATCGAATCGGAGGAACCGAAACGCGCCCTGCCCAAGGGGGGGGGGCCGGAAGGGTGCCCTCGCCCTGCCGGGGGTGCACCACTCGCGGGCCGCACGGTGGTGTGAGCCTCTGCGCATGGCCCCGAGCGGCCGACCGCTCCTCCTCCTCCTCCTCCTCCTCCTCCTCCTCCTCCTCCTCCTCCTCCTCCTCCTCCTCCTCCTCCCTCCTCCCTCCTCCCTCCTCCCTCCTCCCTCCTCCCTCCTCCCTCCTCGACCACGGCGGCTCGCCAGCGCGCAACGCTGCGACGGCTTCCACAAAGTGAGCGACGGCGTCTCCCAAACACACACAGGCTTCAACGGAATGATGGGCTTCAACGAACTGGTGGCTTCAACTTCAAGGACATGATCGCTTCAAACAGACCCTGATGGCTTCAACGAAATGATGGGCTTCAACGAACTGATGGCTTCAACTTCAAGGACATGACCGCTGCAAACAGACCCTGATGCTTCAACGGAATGATGGGCTTCAACGAAATAATGGCTTCAACTTCAACGAACTGATTGCTTCAAACAGACCCGGATGGCTTCAACGAAACGAGCGACGGCGTCTATCAGACACAGACACACATGGCCGCCACCGCCATGGCTGTTGCAGGTGCACGCTTGCGCAAGCATGCAGACGCAGTCGCCGGCTCGGTACTCCAGAACGCTGGCACGCGAAAGAGCACGGGGGCGGCCAGCCTTGGGTCGATCCTTCTCCCTGTCACTGGCCCGCTCCTGCAGCTTGGCAACCCAGCGGGATGAACAAAACGAACAAAACGACAATCAACGAGTACCGATACCGCTGCTCCCTGGACATCTCCCGGGGTGCGCTCTCACCCGAGGCGAATCCAGCGGTGGTGACGGGGGCCCCCCAGGAAGCCAGAAAAAAAGGCAAACGGGCGAAGAGCAGCGGTATGGGTCCCTTCTCCTCCGCTGAACTTGGAAACTACAGTCGGACCTAGGCCAGGAAAACATCCCTCAAGAACACGGAGCGGGTGGGAGCAATCTGGCTAAGCATGAGGTTTTCGGAGGTCCGCGCGGATTGCTTGGATGGGCACCGCCGCTCCCCCCCTCTCCCTGGCGCTCGGAGCGCGCCAGGGGCGGCGCTGCTAGGTGTGGGGGGGGGGGGGGCAACGCCACTCCAAGGCATCCGCGCGGAGCTCCGAAAGTCTTTGTTCGTGCAGATTTCCTGCTGCGACGACAGGCAAGGTTCCCCGATGCGGATCCACTGTGCTACCAATCGTGCAATGGATGGATACGACAAATTCGTGTGGCTTGGGTGCACATGGGGCGCAGAGATGGAGGACCGTGACAAACGGCAGAAGCAACGCCAACCTTGGCCCGATCTTTATCTTTGTCGCCTCTTCTGTCGCTGTCCTGAGATGGAAGGCACATACGTGTTGACAATCAACATGCGATCTGGAAACCACTCGCCACTCCTGGGAACATTGCTTCCATCCGCTTTTGCTGGCATCTCGCTCAAGTCAACAACTATATTTGACATCTCGCTCCATTCAACGACATGCTCGAACGATCCGGAAAAACCATTGGCGACCTGGGACGAGAGACAGAGGGGGAGGAGGACATGGAGGACGCACAGGATGGGGCGAAGCAGGAACGAAGCCGCGCGGTTGCGGCGATGGGGCCGCCGCGGGCGCAAGGACTGAGAGGTTGCCAGGGGTGATCCTGAAGGGGCCCCAGGACACACAAACAAATACACGCAAATAAAACTATCCCCCATATTTTCCCATATGTTCTGGGCTTTTGCCTTCCCCACCACTTCCCATATTTTCTGGGGGATCGAGGATTCATTGTGTCTGTGTGTTTTTTCCCTCCTGAGATCCTGGCTCAAAATGCCCCCTGAAGAGAGCCGGCTGCGGCAGCCGACACGGCAGCCTCCCGTAGACCCAGACCTCCGACGACTCCGCGTAGGCTCGAGCCCCAAGGCCACAGACCTCTCGACCCCTCCTCCTCCTCCTCCTCCTCCTCCTCCTCCTCCTCCTCGTCCGCACTCTGGGTTTCTTCACAAGCGGTGGGGGGGTACCCCCCCGACGGGGGTCAACCTCGCCTCGTCGTCGCGCCACGACGGAGCGCGCGCAGTGGCTACCCGCGACGGGGGTCGACGTGGGGCTGTCGGCGGGGGTGACGCCCCCCCGACGTGTATCAAGAAGCTCGGAGTACCCTGGGACTGGCTCGTGCTGCCTTTTCACGGCCCCCCGCGGCCCGATACGGGCCGCCAGAAGCCAACGATGCATAGAAACTTCGGACTCTATACTTCGAGTCCGCGACGAATTGAGCAGGGCCCGACCGTCCCCGCACTCCTATAGTTCTGCCACGAAGGGCTTTTAGAACCCAAAAATATTCGAAGAACACAAACAGCGTGCTTGAAACAGAAGCCCGATGCATAAAAAAACAAGAAGGTCTAAGCCAGAGAAGTGCTCTAAGAACCTTGCGTGCAAACCACAAACAGTTCTTAGAACAATCCTTGGTGAGCCTCTAGGCAAGCCAGGACATTTCGCCACTGCTCGAAGGAAGGACCCCCTCCGGAAGTGAGCTGACCGCGGGCGGGCGCCGCCGGGAGGGAGCCGCAGACGACACCGCTCGGGGCCGACCCTCGTCGCGGCGCCCCTGCGCCCAGCGGAGAGCGGGTTCCCTTGCGAATTAGTGGGGGTGCGATAAGCGAGGGGGGGGGGGGGAGGAAAGGTGCCCTTTTCAGGCCCAAGAGGGCCCCTCTTGGGTCCTGAGGGGCCCCGTAGGAGACCTGAAGGGCCCCTTTTCTGCAGCCCTCGCTGCCCCCCCATGCATCGCCCCCGCATGAACTCGCGCCCAACAAGCGACGATCAAAGAAATCCGGGCGGGCCTCGAAGCCCTCAGTGTATCATGTTTGATTGTTCGATGTGCCGCGCTCTCTTCCTCTGAGCTCTCCTGGGCACGGGGCAACAGAACCCACCTGCTCGCGGCGTTTCAACCGTCGGGCTCAGATGCGCAGAGTCAAAATCGCAAAAGATCCCAGGCAACGCGAGGTCAAGTCAGCGCTCTGACGACGGAATTCCCTTTCAGCGTGGTGACCCTGGCCCTAACGATCAGGCAGGTGACTCGCAAGAAAAGCGAGTTAGTCCTTCTTGCCGTCTCGATCCCGGTCGCGACGGTCTGGCAGAGACGAGGCAGAGGCAAGTAGCGCAGAGGAAACGAGAGGGAGCATAATGACTCGTCGAAGTAAAACACAAGGTATGCGCCTGGTCGCATGACATCGTATCCTCCTTCTCCTCCTCCTCCTCCTGCTCCTGCTTCTCCTCCCCCTCCACTCTACTCTTTCTACGCATCCCTCCTCCCACGGACCCTCCAAACCTCCGTCCTTTCCCGATTCACCTCAAAGATTCGGCCCCATGACCTGTCTGGGGGTGCGCTCCAAACGCAATTCTGATCAGCCGTGGCCACTGGAGCATCCCCAGGGACCTGCTCAGGGGAGGGGGAGAGGGAGGGGGCCGAGTAGCTCAGGGAAGGGGGAGGGGAGAGGGGAGGGGAAGGGGGCCAATTAGCTCAGGGAAGGGGGCCAATTAGCTCAGGGGGGGGGAGGGAGGGGGAGGGGGCCAATTAGCTCAGGGGGAGGGGGACCGGCTCAGGGGACGGGGAGAGGGTTTTTTTGGAGCTCAACGCCCGCACAGCCTGGGTGAAAAAAGACGCAGCAGCGGCGGCCGGGAAACCACTGCTGGCAGTGACGGAGACCTCACTGACCGAAAGAGTACCTCGGCGGTGGGCCCCCCAACGCGCGACTCTGCACGTTCCTGGGCGGGGTGGGCTCTCGGGCCCCTCTCGTCGACGCTCCACGGTCGCCTGGGGGCCAGTGCGCCCCGCCCCTCCCCCCCCAGCGGAGGGCAACACATCTTTGATCAGCAGGGCGAGAGCGAGCCTCTTCCGCTCAAAGCTCCGCGGGACGCGTACAACTTTAACTGTAGAGGGCAACGCGTCCACCCCCAAAAACGATCACCCCGACACGCGAAGCCGTTTAGGAAACGCACCCAACGGAAGGAACCGAACAGGGCAGTGCGGTCTGGTAAACGCCCAGGGCCGACTAATCAACACCCGTTGTCGGGTCCTGGTGGTTCTTCCTTTCTTGACCCATGAACCGGGCGCCCATAGGGGCGCATCTACCGCTGCTAGCCCTTGCAGCTGGGCCCGCTGTGCTGTCGCCAATTCTTGTCGCCGAATCACCGCTCCGTGCCTTTGGTCGAGACCTCCTGGATGAGGTCCGAGTAGATGGGGTCGGAAGGTCGCGCTGCATCGGCGATGCATCGACGTAGGAAAATCGGGTTCCGCATCGACCCGCGTCGCCGATGCATCAGCGACGCGGCGCAATCCTCCGACCCCATCTACTCCGACCCCATCCAGCGGGCCTAGATTTGGGTGGGCCTGGTTGTACGCTCTCTGCCGTCGGCGCGTTCCACGGGCGATTGCCGGCGGCGAGCGAGGATGTCCAGGGCGGCGGGACTTCTCAGAAACCCACGCGCCTTCTGTGAAGCTTTCTTCGGGAGCGGCCAAGAGGGGGGTGTCCAAGAGGGGGGGGTGCAAATCATGACCGGCGGCACGTGCGCGGCCCAGCGAGGGAGCCAGGGACGTCATGAAGTAAGAGGAGGCGCCATGAAATCTGGGGAGACATCATGGCCCCCGCCATGATATCCACGCCCCCCTAGTCATCACCCCCCTCTTTTACGCCTGCGATTTCTGTGCCTTCGGGGACGGCACTCAGAAACTTTTCAGAAGGCCGGGGGGCTCGGTTTCGGACCCGGACCTGCGAAGTGCACGCCGGCGGGGGCGCTGCAGGCGGGCACCGTGGCGCCATGGCGTGAACACTGTGCGGCGGCAGGCTCTCGGCGTGGCGCCGGCGGGGGGAAGGGGAAGGGCGCGCGAAGGGAGAGCGAGAGGGACACACGAAAAGGCGAGGACGAGGGGCGAGGCCGAGGGAGAGAGGGAAGCATGGACGAGCGACAAGAGAGACGACGGAGGAAAAGAGAATCTGAATGAGAATCTGAACGTCAAATTGAGAATCAGCATCGCAGCATCTACGGACAAGTTTGCCTTCCAATGTTCGCCAGTCGTCTGTTCTGGCAACATCAAGCCACTCTTGTTCAGCGCAACGTGTTTCAAATAGAATCGACAATCGCAGACCACCTCGTCTTCCTCCTCCCCTCCTCGTCCCTCTCCACCCCTCCTCGTCCTCCTCCTCCCCCCTCGCACCTCCTCCTCCTCCTCGCCCCTCCTGCTAGCTAGCGTCTTCCGACACCTGCTCCTCAACATCCTCGTCGTCCTCGTTGTCGCCGTCTTCAGGGTCGGCGGCATCGGTCGTAAAGCCTTCGCAATAGAATCGACAATCGCAAATCATCGGACCATGGCTTCTTCGGGTGGCACGGGTGCAGGCGAGCATCCCCATCAAGAGATCTGCTTCTGGATTCCACAGCATCGCCTGTGCCATCCAACTGCTGTTGTCTGATCTAGAATATTTTGAGCCCATTATCATGTTCATTGTGGTTGAATTGATGCCCAATCTGCCACATTCAATCGTGTAAGCACTTCTTCCACTTTCATTGTTGCTCTGCGGATCCAGTCCGCCAAAGCTCCAGCCCGTCGTCGTCGCTCTCGTCTCCCGGGTGGTCTGGGATCTGCTCGTCGTCGGTCGATGCCGTCGAATGTCCCATGGATTCTGGCTCCGTCGCGGTGGCCACCTGCTGCGTTTCGCCGTCGCGGCATTTGCAAAATCATGCAGAACATCTGTCTCTGTAGCCTGCGCAATCGGTTCTTCATATCCGCTGTCATTGTCCAAACTTCACAACCATAGAACACCGTGGGCGTAACTGTTCCGTGAAAGAGCCGCATTATGCTGTTGAGTGAGTAGTGTGTCCCATCAATTTTTCCCGTTGTGCAAAGAACTATCTCCAACCTGCAGAGAGCTGGGGGACTTCCGAGCCTTCTGAGAAGGCCTTCTCCTTCTCACTTCCCCCCCTCGCTCGCCGCCGAGATTAGGGCCCATGCGTCCCACCCCCCAACGTTGCCCCCACCGTCGCAGTCCCCCCTGAGGCGGAGGCCCTCCGGGTCTTCGGCACCTCCTCCACGGGGCCCCCTCCCCCTCTAAGACGAGGCCAGAGGCAGGATAACATCGGGTGAGGATGAATCGAGATTCTCTGAACCCCCAAGTCGAGCCTTCCGCCCCGAGAGGCGGCCCCAGGAGGCTCCGAGAGGCCCCAAGAGAGCCCAGGAGGCCTCCTGGAGGCTCCACGAGGCCCCCCCAAAAAGCAATTAGCCTGGCGAAGGACCCAACCATATGCAGCTGCGAGTACCGCGCGGATATGAGACGAAGGAGGGGGCACGCAAACTAGGCCCCTCTTCTCATAGGCACCGCGCCACTGGGGCCTTCGGTGGAGCTCCCTATGGGGCCACGAAACGTGTGAAGGGTGTGCCGTGGGGAGGCATGCGGACCCTGCCACTGGGGCCTTCGGTGCTCCCTATGGGGCACGAAAATTGGTGGTGGGGAGGCATGCCGAAAGGGGTGTGCCGAAATGGGTGGTGGGGAGGCATGCGAACGCAACCACTGGGGCCTTCGGTGGAGCTCCCTTATAGGGCCACGAAACGTGTGAGGTGTGTGCCGAAATGGGTGGTGGGGAGCCACTGGGGCCTTCGGTGGAGCTCCCTATGGGGCCACGAAACGTGTGAGGGGTGTGCCGAAATGGGTGGTGGGGAGGCATGCGAACGCAGCGGCTGGGGTCTTCGGTGGGGTTCCCTATGGGGCCACGAAACGTGTGAGGGGTGTGCCGAAATGGGTGGGGGGGAGCATGCATGGGCCTTCGTGGAGCTCCCTAACCGTGTGAGGGGTGTGCCATGCTGCGGCAGCCTGGGGCCTTCGGTGGAGCTCCCTATGGGGCCACGAAACGTGTGAGGGGTGTGCCGAAATGGGTGGTGGGGAAGCATGCGAACGCAGCCACTGGGGCCTTCGGTGGAGCTCCCTATGGGGCCACGAAACGTGTGAGGGGTGTGCCGAAATGGGTGGTGGGGAGGCATGCGAACGCAGTCACTGGGGCCTTCGGTGGAGCTCCCTATGGGGCCACGAAACGTGTGAGGGGTGTGCCGAAATGGGTGGTGGGGAGGCATGCGAACGCAGCCACTGGGGCCTTCGGTGGAGCTCCCTATGGGGCCACGAAACGTGTGAGGGGTGTGCCGAAATGGGTGTGGGACGCCATGCGAACGCAGCCACTGGGGCCTTCGGTGGAGCTCCCTTATGGGGCCACGAAACGTGTGAGGGGTGTGCCGAAATGGGTGTGGCGCCGCCATGCGGCGCAGCCACTGGGGCCTTCGGTGGGCTCCCTATGGGGCCACGAAACGTGTGAGGGGTGTGCCGAAATGGGTGGTGGGGAGGCATGCGAACGCAGCCGCTGGGGCCTTCGGTGGGGCTCCCTATGGGGCCACCAAAACGTTTAAGGGGTGTGCCGAAATGTGTGGGGGGAGGCATGCGAACGCAGCCACTGGGGCCTTCGGTGGAGCTCCCTATGGGGCCACGAAACGTGTGAGGGGTGTGCCGAAATGGGTGGTGGGGAGGCATGCGAACGCAGCCACTGGGGCCTTCGGTGGAGCTGCCTATGGGGCCACGAAACGTGTGAGGGGTGTGCCGAAATGGGTGGTGGGGAGGCATGCGAACGCAGGAGAGAGGAGGGCGAGGAGAAGGAGGAGGAGAAGGAGGAGAAGGAGGAACGCGGGGACCGTTTCTTCAAAACGAGGACCCAACACCACAGGATGGTTGGGAAAAAGAAGCCCCAAGAGGCCCCCAAACGGCCATCGAGAAGCCCCACGAGGCCACGAACGCGGCGCAGGCAAACGCCTGCCATGGGCCATGGGCTCAGTACGGGCCGGCGGAATGAGCGAAGCGATTTAAACAATCGTCTACGGACAAATCGAGACTCTCTGAGATCCCGCGGCTCAGGAGCATGTCTCGGACGCCGCGGCCTTGCCAGAGCGCTCTGGAGCGCTCTGAGAGCGCTCCGGAACGCTCTGGAACGGATTTATCCTCGTCCTGGCCTCAGGTCGGGCATGTTCCCCTACAGGGGGATGTTGGAAACAAATCAAAACAGAAATGCTCAAAAAATCGTCCCCTGACTATTGGACTCTTTTTTGAAAAAATACGCCGGGGAACTTTCAGAGTACACGCCACGGTGGGCAAGCCGTGCTGCCTGGGCCCACCCGCTCCGCTAGGGTGTACAGAGTGGTCAGTGGCACCTCCTGGTCTGAGGTGAGCGTTGCCGGTGACGTTCGCGGAGGTAACGCCCCCCACCATCCCGCTGCCGCGCACTCCCCTGTGCTGGCCGGGGTCGTGGGGGCCCTCCCCTCCCCCCCCTAATTCGGTGCAGGTGGCCTGTCCTGGGCACGGCGCCACGGCGCTATGCACGCTCGGGCAGCGCGCGCCGGACAAAAATGAACACTCCCCTTGTGGAGGCACAGGCCCGACTTCGTCCTGGCCCCGTCCGACCCCCTCCGCCTCACGAGCTCGCCTGGCGGCCCTCGGGGGCCAGGATCGGCCTTAGGTCGGGCATGTCCCCTGCAGGCGGATTTTAGACGAAAAATAAAACATCTGTTTAAACAATTAGCAAAAATACAAAAAAAGAAACTATTTTTGAATATTCCTCCTGTAGAGGGACACGCCCGACTTAAGATCTGCCTCCAGTCGGGGGTTGCTGAAGGCAGGTGCCCCCCGGCTTCTCGCTCCATCTTGGAGGCCCTGAGGCCCCAGGGGCCTCGCGAGGGGTGCTCTGGAGGCCACGGGGGCCTGCCTGGAAATCCTTTGGGCACCTTGGGCTAGGGGCACGTCCAGCAACACCTGATCCAGGGAGGATGGAACGGGGGGAACAAGCAAACTGGCGAACGGGCAACACACCCCTCATACCTGCATGGGCTGCGGGCGACAACAGTATTGTTGGCGCGCGTTGTCAGACCCCGAGAAGGGATCCCATCTGAGCGGGGATCCCCATCCGACAATACATCACAGCCGCCCCCACCCCGAGAAGCCTGGGGGTCGCATAGGTGTGGGTGCTACGACCCTCCTCGAAACCACACGTAAGTTTTTTGCTGCTGATCGACGCGCGGCACGCGGCCAGCGGGGTCAGATGTATGTGTCTGCAGTCGCCGGTGTCGGCGAAAGCACTGAAATTTGGGGGTCCCAGGGCGCCGCCGCGTCGCGGGAAAAACCTTGCGTCTGACTTCGAGGCGAGATGCAGTCGTCAGCTCATGACAGATTGCCGCAGCGATTGCTCCTTCTGCGGCGTCCAGCTGGAACCAGACCGCCAGAGACTCGGAAACATCGAGCCTGGGGCTCTTCTGCATGATCGGCCTTCTGAGGCCAACTTTTGGGTCCCGGGACTGTCAACAAGACGGCTCAAGACGAAGAGCTGGTCCGAGGGAACGGGTCGAGCGGCCTGGGTTTCCAAAACTCGAGAATTGCGGGGCGGGGACTATCCAGATCCACCGCCTGGGAACCGACGTCCTGCTGCATCAACGGGCGATGGATATGTGGATGTATATAAATAAATAAATGTATTGGCCCTCGGGCCCCCGAATGTGTCCATATCCGCCGCCTCTGCAGAACCATGGGGAGCGATCTCCCCGACGGTGGTTATGAATGAATCCTCGCCTCGGAAAAAAAAGAGTCGTCGGAGGTCTGGGTTCGCAGCGCGCACCGGATCAGCGGGCATAGTGACCCTGACGCGGATCAGCAGTCATAGCTCTCTCCCCACACCGTAATTCAACGCCCTCTTCTCCCCCCCCCCGCGTAACGCCCCTCCCCCCCCCACAGTGCGCCCTCAGGACCCGACCGAGAGGGAGATCGGCGCCTCCTTTCACTGTGCCCTCCTCCCTCCTCCCTCCTCCTCCACCGAGAGAAGCTCAGGTCGGGAGCGCTGGAGCCTTCGTCTCTGGCCTTCTCCTGGGCGGCACACGGGCACGACGCGAGGGGCGGGGCGAGACAATGGGGGGAGCGAGCGGGAGAACGAGAGATAGAGAAACAAACAAAACGAGAGACACACACAGACATGCACACACTCAGACATGTAGAGAGAAAGAGAGACAGAGAGAGAGACAGGCAGGCAGGCAGGCAGGCAGGCAGGCAGGCAGGCAGGCAGACAGAAAGACAGACAGAGGGACATATACGAACATGTGTATATATAGAGAAAGAGAGGAAGAAATGAACAGATCACGAGACAGAGAAAGGGATAGACAGATAGATGCATACAGAACAACTGTAAAGGGCATGAGTTGAGCATGCAATGAGAAGTGGCCAGGGCAGGGAGAGGGCGGGGGATTCTAACCGTTGGGGCTGTATTGCTGATGCTTATGCGATCTCTTATGATAGGTTCAGCGGTACAGACATACCCATACACACATTGCACCAGCAATGGCGTATGTTTTTACTAGATATGTTATGTGTGAGGACGTCGCCCGCGGTGTGACCTATCTAACATTGGTCCGCAACAACTGTATATATATATATATATATATTCACAGATCAAGAAAGACATAACGATACAGAGAGAGAGAGAGAAGAGTGTTGGAAAAGTGAATGGCGGCAAAGGTGGTATTGGGCTGCTTGGAGCTGTGATCATGACGAGCATGTGTGCTGAAACATGGCTCTCGTTTGCGAACGGAAACGGCATCCCCTCCGCACGAACGGCCTTCCCACTGTACGATGAAGACCAAGCCCGGCCGCTTTGCCTCCGCCTGCAACCTAGCTCCATTGCTCAACCACCCGCCATAGGCGTCGTTGGCCAAGTATGCCATACTGGCTCGCCTTAATCACACCAGTTCGATTACCAGACATATTCGCGCGCACCCCGCGCGCGCTCTGTATCTAGGTAGCTCCAGGCGTTGGGAAATTCATGTTGGAGCATGGTTGACTCCCAACTCGCCAACCCAACTGCCCTGCTTACCCTACGTATCTTGTCCTTGCTGTCGTCTCATGTAATGCACATTATTTCCTTGCCCTGCCTGCTGTTGCTTTCTCAACCCTCGTCTAGGCAGGCGAGAGGGTGCAGATTGAGAATGAAAGAGATGAATGGAAGGACAGCGGAGAAATGAGGCAGCCAGAAGGCAGGACAGAGGAGAGAGGAGGATGGAGGACCAGGAGGCATGATAGGTAGGCGGATAGGAGGAGGATATGAGGGGAAGGAGGCAGGATAAATAGGAATCACGATGGAAGGAGAAATATAATGGAAAAAGTCACACGCCGACTTGAGGGGAGTGCAGCTCCCACTCGACACGTCCTCTGGAGGTTCCCCTCCTCCTGACGCTCCTACTCCTTCTACTCCTCATTTCGCCGCATCCTCCACTCCCTCAACTTCTCCTCCTCGCGTCTGTCCGAGAATCCCCGGCCTAATCGCCAGCGTGCCAGGGTTGTGAGTCAGACGTCTTTGGGGGTTCGTTGGGATGTCGTTTTAGGGTTCTCGGGGGCGCCTTGGAAGCAATGTTGCAGCCTCTTGGGCGCTGTTTTGGAGCCTCTTGGGGCATCTCGGGGGGCTCCCGCGGGCCTCTTGGGGCCTTTGGGGAGCTCCTCGGAACATCTTGAGGCGGAAAGGTCGACTTGTTGGGCCACTTGGGAAGCCGTCGTTGAGCCCTGTTGGGCTTTGTTGGGCGACTCTTGGTCCGTCTTGGGGCTCTCCCAGGCTGTCCTGGGGCGCTCTTGGGGGCTTCTTGTGCCGCCTTGGGGCGGTCTTGGGAACTCGATGGGCCGTCTTCAGCGCCGTGCAGGCAGGAAAAAAACGTGCATGCTAAACATGGACGTCTTCCTACGAAAATGAGCCAATGTTTGCGTGTTGGGCGCCCCTTGGGAGTGCTCTTGGAGGCCTCTCGGTGCATCTCGGGCGGTTTCTTGGCACGTCTTGGGGCCATCTTGGGCGTTGGAGCGGTTCTTGAACGATTCGGATCCCTCTTGGGCCATCACGGTGGTTTGCGGGCCCCTCCTGGCGCGTCTTGGAGGGGCCTAGGTGCCCTGCCACCAGCATGGAGATTCAGATTTTGCCCGTCGGGCCCCCGGCCCTGGGCCCCAGGTGTATGTATGCTTGTCTGTATGTCTGTATGCATGTGAGTATGTGTGAATGTAAGTCTGTATGTAAATGTGTATGTGTATGTGTATGTGGAAATGTAAGTGTGTACGTGCACATGTGTATGTATGTGTGTGTACATATAAACGCTCTTTCGTGTACATGTATGTGCCTATGTGTGTGTATGTATGCTTACATGTACATGTACATGTACATGTCAGTGTATATACGAATGCCTGTGCATGCATACGTTTGTGTCTATGTAAAAAAAGCATATGCATGCTGCATACGCATGCAGGCAAAGATGTACAGGTATATGCGTGTGTATGTGAATGTGTATGTGTATGCGCATGCATTTGCATATCCACATGTATACGCATGTGAAGAAGTACGTGCGTCCGGATTGATTCGTGTATGCATGTGCATAGTTGTACCTGTATGTGTTTTATGGACTTGTGTATTACACATGTACATTCACGCATTTGGTCATGTCTAGGTCGGTGTACATACATATGTGTATGGACATGCATGTGTATATGTGTAGTTTCGATGTGAATGCAAAAGCGTATGTGAATGTGTATGTGTGTATGTGTGTATGTGTGTATGTATGTATGTATGTATGTATGTATGTATGTATGTATATGTATGTATGTGTATGTATGTGTATGCATGAACATGTATATATGTATGTATTGATGGATGGATGAATGTAAATGTTTCTGTGTAAATATAGATATACGCAAACGAACAAACACACTGCAATAGTGCAACAACGCTGCCTGAGCCTGACTTGCCGCTTGCCGCCCTCGAGCTTCTGTTTTGGGGGGCGCTGGTGCTCTTCTTACCCACCTGGACGAGCCTCACCGCCTGTGACACAACGACTCACGATGCTAACCCATTCCCCCTTGACTTCCCCAAGACGTTGGAACTCTGGGATCGGGGGTCGACGATCGACATCCAAGACCTGCCCTGAGGTGCGCTCTGGCCAGAACCTCAAGGCAAAATCCGGCCGTGGACGTGAGGGTTCCCCCAGGAACCGCAAAGAGGCTCAGGAAAAGACTTGTGGGGCAACCAAGGGCGCCCCGGGCACCCGGGCGTGCCGCCGAAATCGGCGCCATACCTCACCTAACCATATGAATCTGCTAGGACCCCCACAGTGTCATGCTCTGATTGGGGCAACCAAGAGGTACCGACACGACTACTCCCTCGACCTCTCCCGAAGTGCGTTCTGGCCAGAAATCTAGAGCGAATCCAGCGGTGGCGACGACGGCCTCCCATGAGGCCCGAGAAGAGCCATAGGCATACTCCTCTTGCGCTCCGCGCGGACTTCTAGGATCTGTGCGCGCCAGGGGAGGCGCTGGAGGCACCGCCGGGAGGGGCCCCCAGCGCGGATCCAAGAAATCCGATCGAAGCGCCAAAGGTGTATGTTTATGGCGTTTTCTCTTCTTCGAGGTGTGGGCGCCCGTTCCCCCTATGAGCTCAGGCCTCGAGCCTCGGGCTGGGTGCCCTGGCTTCTCGAGGCGAAGCGCGGCACCTCCGAGCCTCGGGGGCCCACACCTCTCGGCTCCTCCTTCTCCCCGGTGGACGGGCCCCTCGTCCCGACGCCGTCCCTCTTGCGAGCGAAGCTCCGTGTCATGCAGGATGGCGATTGATCAAAAAAGTCGGGGGGACGATTCAAAAACAGTGTCTTTGATTTCTACATGGTTGTTCAAAGGGAGGAGGAGGACGATTGAAACATATGTCTAGCACACGTCGGTTTCGAATTTTGCGTCGAATGCTCGTTTCACGTCATCGTCACATTTTGGGTTCAGTAATCATTCGACGCCGCCTTCAAATTCTGAGCATTATCTTACTTAGGGTGGAGGGCTCAGGGTGAAATCCATATGGGCGCTTGCACCTCGAAAATCAATCCATCTTGTGATTCACCTTTTGCAAATTCAAGCCTCGAAAATCCATCGAACGGCATTTCAGATTTCACCCCTTGCCCTCCACCCAAAAGGAACTGCTCGGAAATTGTACGTCAAATACGAATTCCTACGTCGGCTTCAAACTCTTACGTCAAGTACTCGTTCTACGTCGGCTTCAGACATTGTGTCTAATGCTCATTTGACGTCGCGTGCAAATGCTACGTCGGATACGCACTCCGTCCTCGGGCGCGCACCCGAGGACGGCAAGGGGGGAACGATACAAAAAGAAATGTCCCAGCCCGCGGCCGGTTTTTCCTGATCATCCTCTGGGGCGCCGCCGACGCACCACGACTCCCGGTCATTCATGAATCGCCATCCTACATCGGTGATCTTCTGACCCGGGTCAATCCAGACCCGGGTCAGCAAGAAACTACAAACTGCGCTGCAGGAGAAACAAACTGCAACGCAGGTCTTCGCAAACCCGGGTCGGCCAATAGGCGCGCGCGCGCCTCGCGGCCACGAGCGGCTCGCTAACCCGGGTCAGCCAGAGGGGGTCTTCGCAGGATCCTGCAGGATCTGGCGCCCTGGCTGACCCCCGTCTGCACTGACCCCCGTCTTAAGGCTCCCGACTACATTTAAGGGAGGCCGACGCCGGGCGCCCAGCGGTGGCTGGCCCCGCCTCCAAGAGCGACAGTCAAGAACCCACCTCCGCAGCGCCGAGGCACACCACCACCCACAAAAGGAGGCATGCAGAACGAACGCAGACACATACTCAGCTGCATCACGACGTCCCTGAGGGCGCAATGAATCATACCTTCCTGAATAAGCAGACGCTCCACTGACTCCTCCTCCTTCGGACCTCCTCCTCCTCCTCCTCCTCCGCCCGAAGACCTCCTCCTCCTCCGCCCGAAGACCTCCTCCTCCTCCTCCTCCTCCTCCTCCTCCTCCTCCTCCTCCTTCGGACCCAGGGTGCGAGGCGGGCGTAGCTCTGGAGGCCGCGTGTGCCAAAGCCGAAACCGACCACAGCGACGTTCGGGAGCCTCGTGGGAGGATTGGGCCCTCGCCATGAACAGCTTTGGAAGACCCTTGAGGCCGAGTTGGCCTGCTGCAGGCCCCCAAAAGAGCTTCTGGACTCCGAGATGGCCCCCTGCAGGCGCCAGAGGAGCTCCTGGACCCCTGGGGAAAAGAGTGGTGCCCTGGGGGTATAAGGGGAAATTCTGGAAGAGTGGGCCGCCGCTTGGGCCCTGGGACCCGGTCGCCCGGTATGGTGCACATGGCCGACCACGGCGGTGCTTCAAGCGAGACAGCGCTGACAGCGAACCACGAAACAAGGCCAAACGTCCCAAGCGAGCGCTGAAAGCGACGCCGGTGCCACGCGAGCACGAACGACGGAGCGGGGCGCTTATGGCAGCAACGAAGAGCGAAGGAAACAACCAACAACGAACACGCAACATGGACAACCAAACAAGGGCCCAAGCCACGCGAAACAGCGCCGTGGTCGGCCCTCGGACCAAAGCGTGGGGCTCGATGTGTGTTCGAATCTCTGGAGGGCTGGGCCGCCCCCCACCCCCCACCCCCCACAGAGGCGCCCCGCCCGCGCGTGCGGGCAGCCCAGGCTGCGGCGTGGCGAGTCGCCCCGCGCGCAAGAGGCATACAGTCGGCCCTGATTGGACAGGACGCGCGAGAGGACACAGGACCCTTCCGAGGGCCACATCGCCACAGGAGTTCCCAGAAGGCACGTGTCGCGAGGCACAGGACACGAGGCTACCCTTGAGCTGGCAGGGCCGACCTGCTCATCCGGGCCGCCTGTGTGGCAGGACGCGCGACTCGATGCGTGCTCGAATCTCTGGAGGGCTGGGTCGGGCCTCCCCCCCGGGCGGCGCCTTCGCCCGTTCCCTGTCCCGGTCGCGGTCGCCCGCCCGCTTGCGGTCGTCGTCCCTGTCGCGGTCCTTGCGGTCGTCCCTGGCGGGCAGGGGCGCCAAACTCTGAGCGGGCAGGAAGGAGGTCGCTGGACGCCTTCTCTCAGCCTCCTCCTCCTCCCCCTCCTCCTCCTCCTGCTCCTCCTCCTCCTCCTCCTCTTCCTCCTCCTCGTCCTCCTCCTCCTGCTCTTTCTCCTCCAGCTCGAACTCCAATTCCTCCTCCTCCCTCCTGCTCCTCCTCTAACCCCCCGCTCCTCCTCGTCCTTCCTACTCAGAGCGCCCAAATATGACTCTGCAGGCTTGGGCCTTCAAGAGCGTCTGCTGGTGCACTTCCGAGCGGCGCGTCAGCCGGAGCTCTCAGCAGCGACTCTTCCACTACCATTAGGTCGGGCATGCCCTCCTACAGGCGGATGTGGGGCGAACATTGAGAATGACACAGAAAAATACTCCCAAACACTAACAACAAATAGTCGAATAATCCTCCCCAGGCTATCTTTTGAACAATTCTCGAAGATCCCCCCTGTAGAGGGACATGCCCGACTTCACTCTGCCATGGCCTCCGCTCCCGGCCCAGGCCCAGTCGGCGGAGGCGGCCACGTCGGCGGCGGCGGCGGCGGCGGCTTCGCGAGTGGCGGCGGCTCCACCTGGGCTGGGGAGCCTCCGCCGCCTGGGTGGCCCCCAGGGCGGCGGCAGCGGCACGGGCAGCTGCGCGGCAGCGGGCGCTTCCTGGGCCGGCAGGCAGCCCTCCGCTGCTCCGCAGCTGCCCCGGGGGCAGAGGCGGCCCTCCGCAGGGCTCCGGGAGCCGAGGGGACACCCAGGAACGCCCCCCGAGCGAGGAACGCCCCCCGAGCGTCCTCTGGAGGAGCTCTCCCGAGCGTCATTCGCCCCCCCCGTCCCCCGCCAAGGCAAGCGCACATGCCGCCGATCCCGGCCAGACCCATCCTGGGCCCCAGCTCCCCGCCGCCGGTCTGCAGCTGCCGGGGGGGGGGGGGGGCTGGCAGCTGGGCCTCTCGCGCACGGTGTGCCGCAGCTCTGCGGGCGGGCGCCGTCCCTGGCAGCGCCCACCAGCGCGCCATGGAGGCGGCCGCCAGGGCCACGGGACCAGCCGGCACCGAGGCCGAGGTCAGGGGGCTGACTGCCAGGGCCGAGGCCATCCCGCCAGCCGCAGGGTTCGCCCCCCTCGGTGTTCGACGGGGGGGGAGGAGAGGAGGACGGCGGGAAGCGGGTGGGGAAGCGGGGGGGGCGGGAAACGGGGGAAGCGGGTGGGGAAGGGGGGGGGCGGGGGACGGGGGGGGGGGGATGAGTTAAACACGTCGACGCAGACGCACTGCAATCCAATCCAGAACTTGTGGCCCGAAAGCCGCTCCGAGAAGGGAGTCCCCGGAAGCCCCCCGAGGCCTCGGCGGGCCCTGCGAGGCCCTCCCCTCGGGGGCAGGCAGCCCTGGGGAGGTCTCCGGGAGCCGAGTATACCCCCAGAACGCCCCCCGAACGTCCTCTTGATGCGCTCTCCCGAAAGCCTTCGCCCTCCCGTCCTCCGTGAAGAAAAGAGAAGTACAGGACACTCGGGCTTGATTGGAGAGGACACCACGAGAAACCTTCCACGAGAAACCCAGCCCTGAGACCCCAGGACGTCCATGGATCTTTGGTGTGGGAGCGTCACGCTCTCCATCGCAGAACCATCGACATCCAAGAAACCCCAGCGCACTCAGGAGGCAAGCGGGGTGCTTCCTCGGCATGAGTCTCCACTGTGCGCCCCCCTGGCTCGGCGATGAAGGCACAGTCGAAGAAGGAAAAACGCCATAAACACAAACTTTTGGCGCTGCGCGCGGATTTCTTGAGAGACCAGCACTGAGGGGAGGAGGACGGGGCGGGGGCGCCCCAATCGCCAGCGCGCACGTGCTCTCTACAAGCTGGAGCCCTGCGGCGCCTCGCTGCGCTCCTGCTGTCTGGGTATGGCCGTGCGTTGTTGGCGTGCTTGGCCTTGACGTGAGGCCCCTCCTTACCAGCCTGGAAACTTTTGGCGCTCCGCGCGGATTTCTTGGATCCGCGCTGGACCCCCCTCCTTGGCGCGCGGAGCGCGCCAAGGGCGGCGCCGAAAGCGCCGCCAGAGCCGCCTGGCGCGGACCCAAGAAATCCGCGCGGGGCGCTAAATGTTGATGTTCATGGCGTTGTGTGCTACTCTTCGACAGATGCACCGATCATGTACCAGCCTGGAACATATCCCTATCCCTATGCTGGGCATCGCCTCATCACGATGCCAATCTTAGGGGTCCCCTTTTTTTTGGCGGGCGGATCCCCAAGATTGTCATCGCCTTTTGGCGTGTCAATCGTAAGGGTAGGGATAAGTTCGAGGCTGGTAGATCACGGGCCCAGGACGGGCCTGGCCAGGATCGGCGGCCTGTGCACCAGTCATCGGCGCCCGACTCCTCGCCGCTCCGCCCGCTGCCCTTCAGTCGGGCCTGTCCCTCTACAGGGGAATCTTCCAAAATGGTTACAGAAAAAAAACAGGGGACGTTTTTTATGATTAGTTGTTGACTATTTTCGGGGCATGTTTGTTTGAGAGCGTGAATTACCTACCCCGCTTTCGCTTCCAGGCAAAACCAAGACATACCACGCGCCTCCTCGTCAAGCTGCCTGACCAGTACAGGCCGCAATTTGGCATCGTTTGGCATCTCTTGGAAGCGAGGGTGGTCAAAAGCGAGGCAGGCTTGTTTTCCCCCGATCATTGATGACCTAGTTTTACTTCCTCGTCCACGGCCTCTCTACGGGAGCCATGCCTGAACAAACCCTGCCCCCTCTCGGGCGCCTCCTCTCAGGCGGCCAGTCGCCCTCCGTGGGCCCCGGGGCCCGCCGGCCCGGGGGCCTGCTGCGGGCAGCTGGCCGCCCACCCAGCCAGCGCCAAGAGCGGCCGTGTGGCCCCAGCGTGGGAGCGAAGCTCGCCGTGGCTCGGACGTCCGTTCCTCGTGCGCGGTTCGGCTTCGCGCGTGCATTCTTCGCAGGAGGGCCTGCAATGCTCCTCCGGCCGATGGCCCTTGCCGCCGAGAAAGCATGCACACGTCCGAGCGACGCCAAGGAGAGAATACCGACTCCGCTACAGTCGCGACGCCGAGGGAAGCAAGACCACAAGAAATCTTCCACAAGACACCCAACCCTGAGACCCCAGGACGTTCATTGATTTTTGGTGTGGGAGTTTCACGCTTTCCATAGCAAACCATCGAAACCCGAGAAACCCAGGGCACTCAGGAGGCAAGCCGGGTGTTTCTTGTCATGGGTTTCCACCACGGTCCCTGGACCTCTCCTGGGGTGCGCTCTGAACGCGACTTCGAGGAGGATGCAGCCGCGAGGGACCCCAGGACGAGAGGCGGTATCGGTGCCAATACAGCAGGAGCTCGACCACAAGAAACCTTCCACAAGAAACCAAACCCTGAACCCCAGGACTGACGGCAACGTCACGCCGTCCATCGCAGAACCATCGACGTCCAAGAAGCCCAGGGCACCCTGGAGGCAAGCAGGGTTTTTCTTGGCACGGGCTTCCACTGTACCTCCTTCCTTTGGGCGCCCGAATTATCCGGGGTAACTCGGGTCCGGGGTAACGCGGGTTTGGATTCCCGGAAAACGAACACGAGTTATAGCCCTGACCCGAGTTACCCCGGATGATTCGGGGCTCTGGACCTCCGAGTTATCCGGGGTAACTCGGGCCCGGGGTAACTCGGGCTCGGAATCCCGAAAAGCGAACCCGAGTTAGCCCTGACCCGAGTTACCCCTGATGATTCGGGGCTCTGATTCCTCCTCTGCCTCCGGAGGCCCTCCGAGGGCCTCCGCGGGGCCCCCGCGTGCGCGGGGCCCCGGCGGGAGCACCGCGAGGCCGCGGGGCGCCGCCCGGCCCGACCGAGGCCGGCGGCGCGCACCGAGGGGGGCAGGGCGAGGGGGGAAGCCTCCTCGGAGGCAGGCTGCTTCTGGCCATCGCTCGCACGTCCATGTCCTGTGCCTTTTGTTCGGCTTCGTGCGTGTTTTTTTTTTTTCGCGGAATGCTCAAGGAGGCTCCTCGATGGTTTTTTGTTCGGTTTCGCGCGTGTTCTTTTTTTTCGCGGAATGATCAAGGATGCTCCTCGATGGTCCTCGCCGAAAGAAAAAATGCACACGTCCGAGCGATGCCGAGGCTTCGTATACGAGAGGCGCCGGCCGCACGCCTGCGGGCCAGGCCCGCGCCTCTCGGCGGCGGACAAACACCTCCCTTTTGAGTAGACCTCCCCTTTAAAGCAAACGGCCCGGGACCGAACCCGACGGACCTGGACCTGCAGAAAACGACGGCCGCGACGCCCCCTCTCGCGATCCGAAAACGGCCAAATCCTTGATCGACGTGTCAGTTGAGGGATGAAACAACGACCCTACCCTGGGTTACAAGTGCGTGGTCTGTAAACCTCCTGGGAACCCCCAAAGCCTAGAGCCGCCAGGACGCGGCACATCACGCAGGGTTTACCCTGTCAGCCCACAGGAGTTTCAGCGCACAGCGCCTCGTAAACCAGGGTAGGGGCGTTTTTTACCCCCTTGAGTCAGGGTAGGAGGTCTGTCCAACCCCGAGCCTCCTACGAAGAAGGGGTGCCTCCGAGAAGCCTTCCCTCCCCCTCTGCCCCCCGCCTTGGGCGCCCGAATTATCCGGGGTAACTCGGGCCCGGGGTAACTCGGGTTTGGATTCCCGGAAAAGGAACCCGAGTTAGCCCTGACCCGAGTTGTCCCTGATGATTTGGGGCTCTGGACGCCCGAGTTATCCGGGGTAACTCGGGCCCGGGGCAACTCGGGTTCGGATTCCCGAAAAACAAATTCCTGACCCGAGTTACCCCTGATGATTCGGGGCTCTGACTGCGCGCCGCCTGGCCGAGGGGCGGGGGCGGCCTCCGCGGCTCCTTCCGCTCGTCGCGGCCCCGGTCCTGCGCGCGGCGCGCGCGGCGGCCCCGGGCCGACGGCCGTCGCCGCCGGCGTCGGCGCCGCAGGGCGTCGTTGCTGCAGCTGCTGCCGACGCCGCCGCCGTCATCGACGCGCAGCCGCCGCCGGAGCCGCAGCCGCCTCCGCCGTCGCCGTTGCCGCCGTTGCCGCCGTCGCCGTCATCATTGCCGATCCGTCGCCGCCATCATTGCCGACGCCGTCGCCGTCGCCGTCGCCGGTCGCCGGTCGCCGTCGCCATCGTCGTCGTCGTCGCCGTCGTCGTCGTCGTCGTCGTCGTCGTCGTCGTCGTCGTCGTCGTCGTCGAGGCCGTCGTCGTCGTCATCACCATTGCCGCCACAGCCGCCGTCGTGGTCGTCGTCGCCGTTGTCGCCGCTCTGGGTTCGAGGATCTAGGTGTTCGGACATGCTAAGCCTGTCCTGCGCCTCGCAAGGCCCTCCGAGAGGCTGTTAAGTTCACCCCCTCCTGCCGCCAAACCCCATGAGAAGACCCTCGAACCCAAGCCTCTTCAACCCTTTGAGCCTCCCCCTGCTGTTCCTCCTCCTCCTCCTCCTCCTCCTCCTCCTCCTCCTCCTCCTCCTCCCCTCCGTTTTCCTCGTTCTCGAACTCCTCCTCCTCCTCCTCCTCCTCCAACTTCTCCTCCTCCTCCTCGTCCTTCTCCTCCTCGTTCTCCTTCTCCCGATTCTCCTCCTTCAAGGATGGGGCCCCCTGGATGGGCCCCATGCAGCGCCGATCCGAGAAATCCGCGCGGCCCTCCGAATTATTCTGTTTATGTCATTGCTGGCGGCGCGCACAAGGGGGTAGGGGGAGAGGGCCCCCGATAGAGAATCCGCACCTTCCTGGGCGGGCTGAGGCTACCGGGCCCCTATCGGCGATCAATGGGAGATTGGGGGTCGATGCATCCCCCCCTATGCCTATCCCCCCCTATCGTTGCCCCTGAGGAGGGCTTCTTGGAAGGAGGCTGATTCTCAGGAGGCGCCCGCCTCACATTCTATAGAGAGGGCCCGCGCCTTCAGGGAAGCAGGGGTGCTTCTAAGAAGCCCTCCCCACTCCCCCCCCCGCTGCGTGTGGCTGACTAACCACGGCGACAAACCTCAGGACCCATTTCGGCGGTGGATTAACCTCTTTTCAGCAAACCTCCCCTTAGCGAAAACGGCCTAGGGCCGAAACCGACGGACCTGGACCCGCAGAAATGACGGCCGCGACGCCCTCTCGCGAACCGAAGACGGCCAACTCGCTAATCCGACCGTTCCCCTCAGGATCGGGCGTTGGTAGAACAGGGTTTAAGGGAACCTGGTTTAGTGATATGTACCGGGGGCGCCCCCCCGTCCAATTTCCACTAACCGGAACTGCAGTCACCCGAAAAAACGCCAGCTATGGCAAACCTGGTTTCATGATTCTGGCCAACTCGAAGGCCCCAGGGCCCCACCACTAACCCGGGTCCTGGCCATACCCGACAGGACCCGCTTGCCCCCGTGGCTGCGCGCCCGCTTGCGGCGGGCGGCGTCCCGTTCTCGGTCCCGGTCGGCCCGCGCCGGGGGCGCGCGACTCCGCACCTCGGAGGGCGGCCGGCCGGCCGGCCGCGCGCACGCGCGCGGAGGCGCACTCGCACGGCGGCGGCGGCGGCGGCGAGGGCGGCGGTGGCGGCGGTCGTGGCCGCGGCGGGGCGCAGCTGAGGAGCGAGGGGGAGGAGGGAGGGAGGAGGGGGGGGGAGAGGAGGAGGGGGGAGAGGGTGGGGAGGAGGGAGAAGCGAGGGGGGGAGGAGCGAGGGGGGGAGCGAGGAGGGAGGAGGGAGGCAGAAGGGGGGAGCGAGGGGGTGGGGGGTGGGGGGGGGGAGGAGCGGTCCGCAGACGCCCCGGTCTGTCTCAGATCGGAAGCCCACCGTCACTCCTCGATCCTCCTCCCCACCCCTCCCCCCTCCATCCCCGATCATCATCATCATCATCATCATCATCATCATCATCATCATCATCATCATCATCATCATCATCATAATCATCATCATCATCATCATCATCATCATCATCATCATCGTCATCGTCATCGTCATCATCATCATATCCATCATCATTATCATCATCATCAGCATCATCATCATCAGCATCATCATCATCCTCATCACACCACCACCCCCACCCACCATCACCATCACCATCACCATCACCATAAACCATCATCCATACATCAGCAATCATCATCATCATCAGCATTCAGCATCAGCATCACACATCAACATCAACATCATGATCATCATCCTCATCGCTCATCCCTGCCTAATGCCTCATCCTCATCATCAGCATCAGCAACATCAGCATCATCATCAGCATCATCAGCATCATCAGCCAGCATCATCACATCAGCAACCATCAACATCAGCAGCATCAAGCATCTACATCAATCATCAGCATCATCACATCATCATCATCATCAGCAATCATCATCATCCATCATCAATAATCATCATTATCAGCATAAGCATAGCATGAACAGAGCATCACATCAGCATCATCATCATCATCATCATCATCATCCAACAATCAAATCATCTATCACACCATCAATCACCACACCACCACCACCATCACCATCACCATCGACCATGCACCATCACCATCATCATGATCATCATCATCATCAGCATCAGCATCAGCATCATCAACATCAACATCATGAGCATCATCCTCATCCTCATCCTCATCCTCATCCTGATCTCAGCATCAGCATCAGCATCATCAGCATCATCAGCAGCATCATCAGCAGCATCATCAGCAGCATCATCAGCATCAGCAACATCAACATCAGCAGCATCAGCATCAACATCATCATCATCATCATCATCATTATCATCATAAGCATCAGCATGAACATGAGCATCAGCATCAGCATCAGCATCATCATCATCATCATCATCATCATCATCACCACCACCACCATCACCATCACCATCACCATCACCATCACCATCACCATCACCATCATCATCATCATCATCATCAGCATCAGCATCAGCATCAGCATCATCAACATCAACATCATGAGCATCATCCTCATCCTCATCCTCATCCTCATCCTCATCCTCATCATCAGCATCATCAGCAGCATCATCAGCAGCATCATCAGCAGCATCATCAGCATCAGCAACATCAACATCAGCAGCATCAGCATCGTCATCATCATCATCATCATTATCATCATAAGCATCAGCATGAACATGAGCATCAGCATCAGCATCAGCATCATCATCATCATCATCATCATCATCACCACCACCATCACCATTACCATCACCATCACCATCACCATCATCATCATCATCATCATCATCATCATCAGCATCAGCATCAGCATCAGCATCATCAACATCAACATCATGAGCATCATCCTCATCCTCATCCTCATCCTCATCCTCATCATCAGCATCATCAGCATCATCAGCATCATCAGCAGCATCATCAGCAGCATCATCAGCATCAGCAACATCAACATCAGCAGCATCAGCATCAACATCATCATCATCATCATTATCATCATAAGCATCAGCATCAGCATGAACATGAGCATCAGCATCAGCATCATCATCATCATCATCATCATCATCATCATCATCATCATCATCATCATCATCATCATCATCCCTCTGCCCTCATCCCTCATAGGCCTTGCCCCTGTACACCCTGGCTGGCCAGCCCCCCCCACCCCTCGATCCGGCTCCCCCTCCTCCCCCCCCTCGGTCCTCGACACTGGATTCGACGAAGATGCGATATGACAGGCGAGGTCCCCCGAATATGCAGACATAACCTTGTCTCCTGCGCGCGGCCCTCGCTGGAGCCCCACCCCTCCCCCCGTCCCCCCTTTCCGTCCTCCCACTCCTCTCCTTGACCCCGCTCATTTTCCCTCCCCCCTCCTGCTGCTGCTGCTGCTCCTCCTCCTCCTGCTCCTCCTCCTTCTCCTCCTCCTGCTCCTCCTCCTCGATCCTGGATGCTCAATCGCTCCTCCGTCCAGCCATAACCCCCCTGCCTGGACCCCTTGCCGGGCTACCGCAAGCTCGTGTCGTGGCGACGCGTGCGTTGGTTTCTGATGCCGCGTGAATCGTTCGACCTTGCTCGCGTGCGGCGTTGCGATAGCGAAAATCGTCCGGCATCGGCGAGGTCTGGGCCACTGGCGGCATCTAACTCTGAAAAGATCGCGCTGGGTTCGACGATGTGTCGACGCGGCGCGAACCTGTCCGAGGGCCTAGCATTTGAGGGGCAACGATATGAGGGGACTGGAAAGGGGGAAGGGACATCGACCTGGAATCGGCGATACATTGCCCATAGATCGGCGAGAGGCCCCCGATGGCACGGCAAATCAGCACCTTCCTTGGCGGAGCGGGGCTATCAGACCCCAATCGGCGATCAATGGGCGATTGGGGGTCGATGCCTCAGCTGGACTCGACGACGCACGGTAGCTGGACTTGCCGATAGATCGGCGATAGCCCCACGGCAGCGAATCCGCACGCTCCTGGGCGGGGCGGGGCCAGCAGACCCCTATCGGCGATCGATGAGCGAGCGATTGGGGGACGATGCCTCCCCCGCCAGACCCCAGACGTCCTGATTGTTTCACAATGTCGACCCATACGGGTCTGAACCCCTTCACCGGGACTGGTTCTTCATCCCGAGTCGTTTTTTGACGGTCCCGAGGCCCGGTAAGGGCCCCCGGAGGCCGCAACAAGAGCGGACATCCCTCCGTCGCGATTGCTTCACAACGCGAGGGAGTCTGAAATCTGAAGAGGAGGAGGAGGAGCGATGAGGCGGAGCGAGGAGAAGGAGGAGGAGGTTGAGGAGTAGGAGTAGGAGTAGGAGTAGGAGGAGAAGGAGGAGGTTGAGGAGTAGGACGAGGAGGAGGAGGAGGAGCGAGGAAGAGCGAGGAGGAGCGAGGAGGAGCGAGATCGGATCGGAACGTTCTTTGGATGGGGCTGCATCGGCACGGAGTCGACACCGAATCGGATCGGCCGCGCCGGGATGCACAACAGCGCTATGCATGCAGGCGTTGGGCCGCGAGGAGAAGCGGGTCGGATCGGGAGAGCTCGGCATCGACATCGAGTCGGAGCGAATTCGAGCGTGCCTCGTCTTTTTTGGCCCTCGCCCATGGGCAACTGTGCCTCCCCAAATCACGTCCCCCCGCTATCTGTGCCTCCCCATGAAGAACTCTCGCCATCGCTCGGACGTCCATTCCCCGTGCATGTTTCGGTTTCACGCGTGTACTTTTTCAAACTATGATCCCAGATGCTAAATGGTCCTCGCCGAAAAAAAGCGCACACGTCCAAGCGATGCAAAGATACCACGCTCTTCATCTGCTCTCTTTCGCCCAGCTCTTAAATACCTCAGCCTCTGCAGATCGGCCTGCCGCGATGTATATTGGTAGCCACATGAATGGAGAACAACCGCTGAACATCATCGACGTGACACCCCCACACGAGTAGTCAGCCTGAGCTCTGAAACCCAGGCGTCCGATGCCGCGCTCTTTTGAACGTGGGCTCCTGATGCTCCCGACCCCATCCCCGAGACCTGCTTCTCATCGCGGGCGGATCTTCGGATTGCCCCTGGATTGCCATCGCTCGGACGTCCACTCCCCAGATATTTTCCGGCTTCGGGCGTTTATTTTCAAAATGCTCCTCGATGGTCCTCGCCGAGAAAAAATACACACCTCCGAGCGATACCAAGCTGGGCCCGAAACAGGCCACTGGAGGCCCGAGATATGAAGCCACGCCCGTCGCGCTTCTCTTTCTCTCTCTCTCTCTCTCGCGCGACAAATTGAGGCCTGGTCCTTCCACACGATTGGTCGGCCGAGCCCCAGACCCCCCATGGGCACGATCCTGACCAGCTCTACGAGCTGCGTTTAGCCATGCCAACGAGGAATCCGCAGCAGACCAGCAGGAGAGACCACAACCATCAAGCTCCTGCCAAGTCCACCCTCCTCGTCCGTCCCGCCGACCCCTCCACCAAAGAGAGAGAGAGAGAGACTTGAGCAGGAACCGACCGTCCAGGCATTCCTATAGGCCAACCACGACATGCTCTTAGAACCAAAGTATGTGCTATGAACAAAAGCATTGTTCTTAAGACAGTAAGCCTATGTTCAGACAAGACGGTGTCAGCAAGACATGTTCAAATAACGTTTCGTGCAGACCACAAAAGGGTCTTAGAACATTGTTTGGTGGGCATATGGGCAAGCCAGGACGTTTCGCCACTGCATGAGAGACCGCAGACCCCCTCCAGCGCGCCTCGGCCTTTCTCGGCTCCGGCGGCGGTGGCCGCGGGGGGGGCTCTACCTCGGGCGCTTGGAAGCGCAGGCCGCGGTCGTCGCCGCCGCCAGGGAGAGGAACAAGGATCGGCCCGGAGGAAAGGGTGGGTTATTTTGCCATCGCTCGGGCGTCCACTCCCCGTGCCTCTGTCGGCTTCGTGCGCTTCTTTTTCCGCAGAGATGACCCCAAAATGCTCATCGATGGCCCTCGCCGGAAAAAGTACACTCGTCCGAGCGATGCCAAGTTCGCCAATGGCGAATCGGCTCACGCAGCAGGCTTTCGCGGCACCCACCAGCACAGGGAGGCGCCAAATGTTTGAGGAAAGGCGCCCAGCGGGGAGACCAAACCAGCTGCACGCAGCAACTTTCGTACCCCCCCCCCTTCCCTATCCCCCCTTTTTCGTCCGTCCTGGCCTCGTCGTCTGTTCGGCCTCCCTGGGGGCCCTCGTGACCACGGTCAGGCGCAGCTCACACGACTGGCCAGGAGGGTGTCCTGGACTGGGAGGAGGAGGAGGATGAGGAGGAAGAGGAGGAGGAGGATGAGGATGAGGAGGAGGAAGAGGGGGAGGAGAACCAGGAGGAGGAGGAGGAAGAGGAGGCGGAGGAGAGGAGGAGGAAGAGGAAGAGGAGGAGGAGGAGGAGGAGGAGGAGGAGGAGGAGGAGGAGGAGGGCGAGGAGGAGGAGGAGGAGGAGGAGATGAGGATGGCGAGGAGGAGGAGGAGGGCGAGGAGGAGGGGGAGGAGGAGGAGTAGGATCGGGAAGGAGGATCGGATCGGACGAAAGGGGGGTGCAGGAGAGGGCAGGGTTTTGGCGAAACAGCTCGCGTGGCAGATTGGTCCAGCTCCTCCCTGCGCCGGACGCGCAAATGTATAAAGGAACGCGCCCGGGGGCTGAGACGAAACCAACCGCCGACGTCCGGCGTCGTCTTCGTCGTCGTCGTCGTCGTCGGCGGCTGGTTTCGTTTCCCCTCTCCTTTCCCTATTCCCCCCCGCGAGCCCCCCCCTCGACCCCCCTCGTCGTCGTCGGTCGCACCCCCCCAACGCCTCCCTGCGCCTGGCGCGCCAGCGTACCGAGGAAGGTGCCTGGCGGCGAAGACGAAACCAGCCGAAGCATATTTCGTACCCCCCCTGCTCCCACTTTTCCTGTCCGCCCCCCCCCCATCCCTTCCCTATCCCCCCCACCCCACCTCTCCTTACTCCCCCCCTTTCCGTGCCGCCTCTCCCCTTCACCCCGTTCCCTGGCCCGAGAAGGTGGCCCTCAGAGCCGTGCGCCGCGGCGACACCGCAGGTCGGAGCGGGCGCCGCGATGTGCCGCGGAGGGCCCGGGGGGTCGGCCTCCTCGCGGCCTTGCACGGCGCCGCACCTCATCGTGTCGGGGGGGCCTTCGGCCTCGAGTGAAGGGGCCCTGGGACACACAAATAAATACGCACAAGTAAAAGGATTCCCCATATTTTCTCATATTTCCTAGGTTTTTGTCTTCCCCCCCACGTCCCATATACTGTTGAAGCGGTTAATATTACAGTAATAATTCCCTGAACAATTTTTCCGGTAATGTAATGGGCGTGCGTGACTTTCTGGTTGGATTTGTTTGTTCAGGAAGGTGGGTGGATTCTAGAAGGGAATTAACAGGAGTTGGGGAGGATTTGGGAATTGGGGGGGGGGTACAAAGGAAAGAGCAGGAGTTGGGAAGTTGGGACCCGGGGATGATTCTACAAAGGAAAGAGCAGGAGTTGGGGGGGATTCTGGAATTGGGGAGGATTCTACAAAAGGAAAAAAGGAGGAGTTGGGGAGGATTTGGGAATTGGGGAGGATTCTACAAAGGAAAAGGAGGAGTTGGGGAGGATTTGGGAATGGGGGGGGGTTCTACAAAGGAAAAAGGAGGAGTTGGGGAGGATTTGGGAAGTGGGGAGGATTCTACAAAGGAAAAAGGAAGGGTTGGGGAGGATTTGGGAATTGGGGAGGATTCTACAAAGGAAAAAGGATGAGTTGGGGGGGATTTTGGAATTGGAAATGATTCTACAAAGGAAAAAAGTAGAGTTGGGGAGGAATTTGGAATTGGGGAGGATTCTACAAAGCAAAAAAGAGGAGTTGTGGAGGATTTGGGAATTGGGGGGAGGGGGGGCTTCTACAAAAGAAAAAGGAGGAGTTGGGGAGGATTTTGGAATTGGGGAGGATTCTACAAAGGAAAAAGGAGGAGTTGGGGAGGATTTTGGAATTGGGGAGGATTCTACACAGGAAAAAAAAGAGCTGGGGAGGATTGAGGAATTGGGGATGATTCTACAAAAGGAAAAAGGAGGAGTTGGGGAGGATTTGGGAATTGGGGTGGATTCTACAAAGGAAAAAGGAGGAGTTGGGGAGGATTTTTGGCATTGGGGAGGATTCTACAAAGGAAACAGGATGAGTTGGGGAGGATTTGGGAATTGGGAAGGATTCCACAAAGGAAAAAGGAGGAGTTGGGGAGGATTTGGGACTTGGGGAGGATTCTACAAAGGAAAAAAGATGGAGTTGGGGAGGATTTGGGAATTGGGGAGGATTCCACAGGAAAAAAAGGAGTTTGGGGGGGATTTGGGAATTGGGGAGGTTTCTACAAAGGAAAAAGGAAGAGTTGGGGAGGATTTGGGACTTGGGAGTATTCTACAACGGAAAAAGAAGCTGGGGAGGATTTGGGAATTGGGGAGGATTCTACAAACGAAAAAGGAAGAGTTGGGGAGGATTTGGGAATTGGGGAGGATTCTACACAGGAAAAAGGAAGAGTTGGGGAGGATTTGGGAATTGGGGAGGATTCTACAAAGAAAAAGACGGAGTTGGGGAGGATTTGGGAACTGAGGAGGATTCTACAAAGGAAAAAGACCGAGTTGGGGAGGATTTGGGAATTGGGGAGGATTCTACAAAGGAGAAAGGGGAGTTGGGGAGGATTTGGGAATTGGGGAGCGTTCTACAAAGGAATAAGGAGGAGTTGGGGAAGATTTGGGAATTGGGGCGGATTCTACAAAGGAAAAAGGATGAGTTGGGGCGGATTTGGGAATGGGGTGGGTTCTACAAAGGAAAAAAGAGGAGTCGGGGAGGATTTGGGAATTGGGGAGGATTTTACAAAAGAGAAAGAAGGAGTTGGGGAGGATTTTGGAATTGGGGAGGATTCTACAAAGGAAAAAGGCTGAGTTGAGGGGATTCTTTGGGAATTGGGAAGGATTCTACAAAGGAAAAAGGATGAGTTCGGTAGGATTTGGGGATTGGGGAGGATTCTACAAAGGAAAAAGGAACAGTTGGGGAGGATTTTGGAATTGGGGGGGAATCTTCAAAGGAAAAAAAAAGAGTTGAAGATGGTTTGGGAATTGGGGCGGATTCTACAAAGGAAAAAGGAAGAGCTGAGGAGGATTTGGGAATTGGTGAGGGTTCTACAAAAGGAAAAACGATGATTTGGGGAGGATTTGGGAATTGGGGAGGGTTCTACCGAGGAAAAAGGAGGAGTTGGGGAGGATTCGGGAATTTGGGAGGATTCTACAAAAGGAAAGAGGAGGAGTTGGGGAGGATCTGGGTATTTGGGGAGGATTCTACAAAGGAAAAAAACAAGTGGGGAGGATTTTGGAATTGGAGAGGATTCTACAAAGAAAAAGACGGAGTTGGGGAGGATTTGGGAACTGAGGAGGATTCTACAAAGGAAAAAGACCGAGTTGGGGAGGATTTGGGAATTGGGGAGGATTCTACAAAGGAAAAAGGAAGAGTTAAGGGATGATTTGGAAATTGGGGAGGATTCTACAATGGAAAAAAATGGTGAGATGGGGAGGATTTGGGAATTGGGGAGGATTCTACAAATGGGAGAGGGATGAGTTGGGGAGGATTTGGGGATTGTGGAGGATTCAACAAACGAAAAAGGATGAGTTGGGGAGGATTTGGGAATCGGGGAGGATTCTAAAAAAGGAAAAAGGATGAGTTAGGGAGGATTTGGGAATTGGGGAGGATTCTACACAGGAAAACTACGGACTTGGGGGGGATTTGGGAATTGGGGAGGATTCCGCAAAGGAAAAAAGGTGTGTTGGGGAGGATTTGGGAATTGGTGAGGATTCTACAAAAAAGGAAAATGAATAGTTGGGGAGAATTTGGGAATTGATGAGGATTCTACACATGAAAAAAGAAGAGTTGAGGATGATTTGGGAATTGAGACGGATTCTACAAAGGAAAAGAGGAGGAGCTGGGGGGGATTTGGGAATTGGGGAGGATTCTACAAAGGAAAAAGGAGGAGTTGGGGAGGATTTGGGAATTGGGGAGGGTTCTACCAAGGAAAAAGGAGGAGTTGGGAAGGATTTGGGAATTGGGGAGGATTCTACAAAAGGAAAAAGGAAGAGTTGGGGAGGATCTGAGTATTTGGGGGAGATTCTACAGCGGAAAAAAAAAAACGAGTTGGGGAGGATTTGGGAATTGGGGAGGATCCTACAAATGAAAAAGAGGGAGTTGGGGAGGATTTGGGAATTGGGGAAGATTCTACAAAGGAAAAAGGAGGAGGTGGGGATGATCTGGGAATTGGGGATTATTCTACCAAGGAAAAAATAGGAGTTGGGGGGGATTTGGGAATTGGGGAGGATTCTACAAAGGAAAAATGAGGAGTTGGGGAGGATTCGGGAATTGGAACGGATTCTACAAAGGAATAAAGGAATAGTTGGGGAGGATTTGGGAACTGAGGAGGATTCTACAAAGGAGAAAGGAGGAGTTGGGGAGGATTCGGGAATCGGGGAGGATACCACAACGGAAAAAGGGTGTGTTGGGGAGGATTTGGGAATTTGGGCGGATTCTACAAAGGAAAAAGGAAGAGTTGGGGAGGATTTTGGAATTGGGGAGGATTCTACAAAGGAGCAAGGAGGAGTTGGGGAGGATTTGGAATTTGCTGAGGATTCTACAAAAAAGGAAAAAGGACGAGTTGGGGAGGATTTGGGAATTGGGGAGGATTCTACAAAGGAAAAAAATGTTGTGGGGAGGATTTGGGAATTGGGGAGGATTCTACAAAGGAAAAAGGATGAGTTGGGGAGGATTTGGGAATTTGGGAGGATTCTACAAAAGGGAAAAAAAAGAAGAGTTGGGGAGGATTTTGGACATTGGGGATGATTCTACAAACGAAAAAGGATGAGTTGGGGAGGATTTTGCTTTGTGAAATCCGGAAGTGCTGCGTCACCCACACGAAGAGTTATTATCGTAGCAGTGCCGACCGAAAGGCTTATCGCCAGCGGCATCTAGGCAAGATTGTGTAGCCGTGCTGGTAACTATCGCAGTATTCTCGGCGTGCGCTCCTCAGTGCACTTGTTCGGAGTACGACAGACCATAGCTAACCTGCTGCCCGCGGAGAATCCGTCCCTCACCTTGCCTCCAGGGTCTTCCTCCCCCTCCCTCTCTCGCCCCTTTCCCCCTCTCCTTCTTCCTCCCCCACCCTCTCTCGCTCTCTTTCTGCTTCCTCGCCCCGCCGCTACTTGTCAACGCGTGGCTCTACATGAATCATATTGTCGTCCGCACGCTGTGCGTTTGTGTCCCCGCCGTCCCCCTCGCTGTTCCGCGCGCGTGCCCCGTGGGTGCTGTGTCGTGTCGGTTGGTGCCGCGCCGTGTTCGTTTTGTGGCTGCCGTGTGGTGCCGTGTCTCTTTCTGGTGCCGTGCTGCGTTGTCGCCGTGGTGGGCTGCTGCCGCTCCGTGCCGTGCCGTGTCGCGGGTGCTGTGCCGTGTCGTGGTTGCCGTCGTCGCGGCTTGCCGCCGCCGCGGCGTGCTGCGCCGCGCCGCGTCGCACCGCGCCGTCCGGCACCTTGGCCTTTGGCGGACAAGGCAGCTGGATATGAGATTTTTGTCATATCCTGGTGGGCCCGCCCGCAGTGTGAGGCCCAGGAAGCACGGTTACCTCTATTGCCAGGGCGCGTCCTCGATTGCCGCCGGCCGTCGGCCAGGCAGCCCGCTGCCAGCCCGGGAGGGGGTGAGCGACGACGACGGGGTATGGGCCGGATGCCCCCAGAGGTCTCCTCACAGAGGCCTCGGGAGAGCCCCCCGGGGGCCTCCGCAGGCCCCCCGAGGCCCAGGGACGATGCTTAGTTAGGAGGAGTAGGGGGAGGAGGAGGAGGACGCTTTTTCACAAGCACAAGCCGGATCGGCGGCTTTCCATCATATCATACCATTACTTCGCCTCATCCGCTTACCTTGCTCATATCATTATGGGTTCGAGCGCGGTGGTGTTGGGGATCACCGCGCACTCCATTATCGGCCCTGGGCGGCCGCCGTAGAGGGCCTCCTCTCTCGCAATGGATGCAGACTGTGGGCGGCCGCTGTAGAGGGCCTCCCCAATAAACAACACACAACAATAAATGAGAGCAGGGGTCAGGTACGCTGCCAGGTCTACCACGTTAGGTGGCGTGCTCCTGGGGGTCGGGGGCCCCTAGCCTCAGGGGCGCCAGCGGAAGGGGCAACAACGAAATCACAAAGCAAGCGGTGTCCTGGACGTCTAGTGGCCTTAGGCGTCGCGGGGTGCTTTGTGGCCGAAGGCGTCGTGCTTTTGTTTGCGTGGCCTTGCGCGTCTTGGGGTGCGTTGGGGCCTGAGGCTTCGTGGGGCGCATTGCTGCATGCTGCGTTCTGGTTTGTTTGTTGTTTTCGGGGGGGGGGGGGGCTGGGGCGTCTTGAGGCGCGTTGAAAGCCGTATGAGTCTTGGGGCGCGTTTGGTGACTGGGGCGTCTTGGGGTGTCTTGCCCCCCCCCCCCCTCCCCCCAGCACATGGGCCCTAATGGGCCCTGATGGGTCCTAATGGGCCCTGTTGTGGCCTAGTGGGCCAAGAGGGGCATCTGGGACTCGGGCACAGCAGGAGGTAGCAGTGCAGGTCAGCGTTAGCCCAGCGACCGAAGGGATTGTGGGAGAGGCCCTTCTTCCCCCATCCCCGAAGGGATGGGAAGGGAGGGGCCTCCTCCCTGGCTGCATTTGCGTTTGTAGAATCATCCCCAACTCATCCTTTTTCCTTTGTAGAATCCTCCTCAATTCCCAAATCCTCCCCAACTCCTCCTTTTTTCCTGTGTAGAATCCTCCCCAATTCCCGAATCCTCCCCAACTCCTCCTTTTTCATTTGTAGAATCCTCCCCAATTCCCAAATCCTCCCCAACTCCTCCTTTTTCCTTTGCAGAATCCTCCCCAATCCCCAAATCCTCTCCAACTCCTCATTTTTCCTGTGGAATCCTCCCCAATTCCAAAATCCTCCCCAACTCCTCCTTTTTCCTTTGTAGAATCCTCCCAATTCCCAAATCCTCCCCAACTCCTCCTTTTTCCTTTGTAGAATCTTCCACAAATCCCAAATCCTCCCCAACTCATCCTTTTTCCTTTGTAGAATCCTCCCCAATGCCCCAAATCCTCCCCAACTCCTCCTTTTTCCGTTGTAGAATCCTCCCCAATTCCAAAATTCTCCCCAACTCCTCCTTTTTTTTTCCTTTTGTAGAATCATCCCCAATTCCCAAATCCTCCCCAAATCCTTCTTTTTTCCTCTGTAGAATCCTCCACAATTCCAAAATCATCCCCAACTCGTCCTTTTTCCTGTGTAGAGTCCTCCCCAATTCCCAAATCCTCCCCAACTCCTCCTTTTTCCGTTGTAGAATCCTCCCCAATCCCCAAATCCTCCCCAACTCCTCCTTTTTCATTTGTAGAATCCTCCCAATTCCAAAATCCTCCCCAACTCATCTTTTTTCCCTTGTAGAATCCTCCCCAATTCCCAAATCCTCCAAAACTCATCCTTTTTCCTTTGTAGAATCATCCCCAATTCAAAATCCTCCCCAACTCCTCCTTTTTCTTTTGTAGAATCCTCGACGATTCCCAAATCCTCCCCAACTCCTCCTTTTTCCTTTGTAGAATCCTCCACGATTCCCAAATCCTCCCCAACTCCTCCTTTTTCCTCTGTAGAATCCTCCCCAATTCCAAAATCCTCCCCAACTCATCCTTTTTCCTTTGTAGAATCCTCCCCAATTCCCAAATCCTCCCCAACTCCTCCTTTTTCCTCTGTAGAATCCTCCCCAATTTCCAAATCTTCCCCAACTCCTACTTTTTCCTTTGTAGAGCCCTCCCCAATTGCCAAATCCTCCCCAACTCCTCCTTCTCCTTTGTAGAATCCTCCCCAATTCCCAAATCCTCCTCAACTCCTCCTTTTTCTTTTGTAGAATCCTCCACAATTCCCAAATCATCCCCAACTCCTCCTCTTTCTTTTGTAGAATCCTCACCAATTCCCAAATCCTCCCCAACTCTTCTTTTTTTCCTTTGTAGAACCCTCCCCAATTCCAAAATCACCCCCAACTCCTCCTTTTTGCTGTGTAGAGTCCTCCCCAATTCCCAAATCCTCCCCAACTCCCTCTTTTTCCTTTGTAGAATCCTCCACAATTCCCAAATCCTCCCTAACTCATCCTTTTTCCTTTGTGGAACCCCCCCCCAATTCCCAAATCCTCCCCAACTCCTCCTTTTTCCTTTGTAGAATCCTCCCCAATTCCCAAATCCTCCCCAACTCCTCCTTTTTCCTTTTGTAGAATCCTCCCAATCCCCAAATCCTCCCCAACTCCTCATTTTTCCTTTTGTAGAATCCTCCCCAATTCCCAAATCCTCCCCAACTCATCCTTTTTTGCTTTGTGGAATCCTCCCCAATTCCCAAATCCTCCCCAACTCCTCCTTTTTCCTTTGTAGAATCCCCCCACCCCCCTCCCCCCCCCCCCCCCCCCAATTCCCACACACACTCCCCAACTCCTCCTTTTCCTTTGTAGAATCCTCCCCAATGCCCAAAACCCTCCCCAACTCTTCCATTTTCCATTGTAGAATCCTCCCCAATTCCCGAATCCTCCCCAACTCCTCTCTCTTTTTTCCTGTTGTAGAACCCTCCCCAACTCCCCAATCCTCCCCAACTCATCTTTCTTTTTCCTTTGTAGAATCCTCCACAATTCCCACATCCTCCCCAACTCCTCCTTTTTCCTTTGAAGAATCCTCCCCAAATTCCAAAATCCTCCGCAACTCCTCCTTGTTCCTTTGTAGAATCCTCCCCAATTCCCAAATCCTCACCAACTCTTCCTTTTTCCTGTGTAGAATCCTCCCCAATTCCCGAATCCTCCCCAACTCCTCATATTTCATTTGTTGAATCCTCCCCAATTCCCGAATCCTCCCCAACTCCTCCTTTTTCCTTTGTAGAATCCTCCCCAGTTCCCAAATCCTCTCCAACTCCTCCTTTTTCCTTTGTAGAATCCTCCGCAATTCCAAAATCCTCCTCAACTCATCCTCCTTCCTTTGTAGAATCCTCCCCAATTCCCCAAATCCTCCCCAACTCCTCTTTTTTTCCTTTGTAGAATCCTCCCCAATTCCGAAATCCTCCCCAAACTCATCCTTTTTCCTTTGTAGAATCCTCCCCAATTCACAGATCCTCCTCAACTCCTCCTTTTTCCTTTGTAGAATCCTCCCCAATTCCCAAATCCTCCCCAACTCTTCCTTTTTCCTTTTGTTGAATCCTCCCCAATTCCCAAATCCTCCCCAACTCATCCTTTTTCCTTTGCAGAATCCGCCCCAATTCCCAAATCTTCCCCAACTCCTCTTTTTTTCCTTTGTAGACTCCTCCACAATTCCCAAATCCTCCCCAACTCTTCCTTTTTCCTTTGTAGAATCCTCACCAATCCCCAAATCCTCCCCAACTCCTCATTTTTCCTTTTGTAGAATCCTCCCCAATTCCCAAATCCTCCCCAACTCCTCGTTTTTTCTTTGTAGGATCCTCACCAATTCCCAAACCCTCCCCAACTCATCCTTTTTCCTTTGTAGAACCCACTCCCAAATTCCCAAATCCTCCCCAAATTCTCCTTTTTCCTTTGTAGAATCCTCCCCAAGTCCCAAATCCTCCCCAACTCCTCCTTTTTCCTTTGTAGACTCCTCCCCAATTCCAAAATCCCACCCAACTCCTCCTTTTTCCTATGTAGAATCCTCCTAGATTCCCAAATCCTCCCCAACTCCTCCTTTTTCTTTTGTAGAATCCTCCCCAGTTCCCAAATCCTCCCCAACTCATCATTTTTCCGTTGTATGACCCCCCCGCCAATTCCTAAGGCCTCCCCAACTCTTCCTCTTTCCTTCTGCAGAACCCTCACCAATTCCCAAATCTTCCCCAACTCTTCCTTTTTCCTTTGTAGAACCATCCCCAATTCCCAAATCCTCCCCAACTCACCTGTCTCCTTTGTAGAACCCTCCCCAATTCCCAAATCCTCCCCAACTCCTCCTTTTTCCTTTGTAGAATCCTCCCCAATCCAAAGCATCCCCAGCTCCTCCTTTTTCTTTTGTAGAATCCTTCCCAATTCCCAAATCCTCCCCAACTCATCTTTTTTCCTTTGTAGAATCCTCCCCAATTCCCAAATCCTCCCCAACTCCTCCTTTTTCCTGTGTAGAATCCTCCCCAATTCCAAAATCTCCCCCAACTCCTCCTTTTTCCTTTTGCAGAATCCTCCCCAATGCCCCAAATCCTCCCCAACTCCTCTTTTTTCCGTTGTAGAATCCTCACCAATTCCAAAATTCTCCCCAACTCCTTTTTTTTTTCCCTTTGTAGAATCATCCCAAATTTCCCAAATCCTCCCCAAATCTTTTTGTTCCTCTGTAGAATCCTCCACAATTCCAAAATCATCCCCAACTCATCCTTTTTCCTGTGTAGAGTCCTCCCCAATTCCCAAATCCTCCCCAACTCCTCCTTTTTCCGTTGTAGAATCCTCTCGAATCCCCAAATCCTCCCCAACTCCTCCTTTTTCATTTGTAGAATCCTCCCAAATTCCAAAATCCTCCCCAACTCATCTTTTTTCCCTTGTAGAATCCTCCCTAATTCCCAAATCCTCCAAAACTCATCCTTTTTCCTTTGTGGAATCATCCCCAATTCGCAAAATCCTCACCAACTCCTCCTTTTTCCTTTGTAGAATCCTCGGCGATTCTCAAATCCTCCCCAACTCCTCCTTTTTCCTTTGTAGAATCCTCCACGATCCCCAAATCCTCCCCAACTCGTCCTTTTTCCTCTGTAGAATCCTCCTCAATTCCAAAATCCTCCCCAACTCATCCTTTTTCCGTTGTAGAATCCTCCCCAATTCCCAAATCCTCACCAACTCCTCCTTTTTCCTCTGTAGAATCCACCCCAATTTCCAAATCTTCCCCAACTCCTACTTTTTCCTTTGTAGAGCCCTCCCCAATTGCCAAATCCTCACCAACTCCTCCTTCTCCTTTGTAGAATCCTCCCCAATTCCCAAATCCTCCTCAACTCCTCCTTTTTCTTTTGTAGAATCCTCCGCAATTCCCAAATCATCCCCAACTCCTCTTCTTTCTTTTGTAGAATCCTCCCCAATTCCCAAATCCTCCCCAACTCTTCTTTTTTCCTTTGTAGAACCCTCCCTAATTTCCAAAATCACCCCCAACTCCTCCTTTTTGCTGCGTAGAGTCCTCCCCAATTCCCAAATCCTCCCCAACTCCCTCTTTTTCCTTTGTAGAATCCTCCACAATTCCCAAACCCTCCCTAACTCATCCTTTTTCCTTTGTGGAACCCCACCCAATTCCCAAATCCTCCCCAAATCCTCCTTTTTCCTTTGTAGAATCCTCACCAATTCACAAATCCTCCCCAACTCCTCCTTTTTCCTTTTGTAGAATCCTCATCAATCCCCAAATCCTCCCCAACTCCTCATTTTTCCTTTTGTAGAATCCTCCTCAATTCCCAAATCCTCCACAACTCCTCCTTTTTTGCTTTGTGGAATCCTCACCAATTGCCAAATCCTCCCCAACTCCTCCTTTTTCCTTTGTAGAACCCCACCCAATTCCCACACACTCCCCAACTCCTCCTTTTCCTTTTGTAGAATCCTCCCCAATGCCCAAAACCCTCCCCAACTCCCCCTTTTTCCTTTGTAGAATCCTCCCCAATTCCCAAATCCTCCCCAACTCCTCTTTCTTTTCCTTTTGTAGAATCCCCCCCAATTCCCCAATCCTCCCCAACTCATCTTTCTTTTTCCTTTTGTAGAATCCTCCACAGTTCCCAAATCCTCCCCAACTCCTCCTTTTTCCTTTGAAGAATCCTCACCAAATTCCAAAATCCTCAGCAACTCCTCCTTGTTCCTTTGTAGAATCCTCCCCAATTCCCAAATCCTCACCAAATCTTCCTTTTTCCTTTGTAGAATCCCACCCAATTCCCGAATCCTCCCCAACTCCTCATATTTCATTTGTTGAATCCTCACCAATTCCCGAATCCTCCCCAACTCCTCCTTTTTCCGTTGTAGAATCCTCCCCAGTTCACAAATCCTCTCCAACTCCTCCTTTTTCCTTTGTAGAATCCTCCGCAATTCCAAAATCCTCCTCAACTCATCCTTCTTCCGTTGTAGAATCCTCCCCAATTCCCCAAATCCTCCCCAACTCCTCCTTTTTCCTTTGTAGAATCCTCCCCAATTCCGAAATCCTCCCCAAACTCCTCCTTTTTCCTTTGTAGAATCCTCCCCGATTCCCAGATCCTCCCCAACTCATCATTTTTTTCTTTTGTTGAATCCTCCCCAATTCCCAAATCCTCCCCAATTCCTCCTTTTTCCTTTTGTAGGATCCTCCCCAATTCCCAAATCCTCCCCAACTATTCCTTTTTTCCCGTGTAGAAGCCTCACCAATTCCCAAAATCATCCCCAACTCCTCCTTTTTCCTGTGTAGAATCCCCCCCAATTCCCAAATCTCCCCCAACTCCTCACTTTTCCTTTGTAGAACCCACCCCAATTCCCAAATCCTCCCCAACTCACCTTTCTCCTTTGTAGAATCCGTTCCAATTCCCAAATCCTCCCCAACTCCTCCATTTTCCTTTGTAGAATCCTCCACAATTCCCAAATCCTCCCCAACTCCCTCATTTTCCTTTGTAGAATCCCCCCCAATTCCCAAATCCTCCCCAACTATTCCTTTTTCCGTTTGTAGAATCCTCCCCAATTCCCAAATCCTCACCAACTCATTATTTTTCCTTTTGTAGAATCCTCCCCAATTCCCAAATCCCCCCAACTCCCTCTTTTTCCTTTTGTAGAATCCTCCACAATTCCAAAATCCTCCATTTTCCTTTGTAGAATCCCACCCAATTCCCAAAATGCACCCCAACTCATCCTGTTTCGTTTGTAGAATCCTCCCCAATCCCCAAATCCTCCCGATCACATCCTTTTTCCTTTGTAGAATCCTCCCCAATTCCCAGATCCTCCCCAACTCTTTTCTTTTCCCTTGTAGAATCCTCCCCAATTCCCAAATCCTCCCCAACTCCTCCATTCTCCTTTTTGTAGAACCCTCACCAATTCCCAAATCCTCCCCAACTCTTCCTTCTTCCTTTGTAGAATCCTCCTCAATTCCCAAATCCGCCCCAACTCTTCTTTTTTCATGTGTAGAATCCTTCACAATTCCCAAATCCTCCCCAACCCCTTTTTTTCCTTTTGTAGAATCCTCCCCAGATACCCAGATCCTCCCCAACACCTCCTTTGTTTTCTTTTCGTAGAATCCTCCCAAATTCCCAAATCCTCCCCAACTCTTCCTTTTTCCGTGGTAGAACTCACCCCAATTCCCAAATCCTCCCCAACTCCTCCTTTTTCCTTTGTAGAATCCTCCACAATTCCCAAATCCTCCCCAGCTCCTCCTTTTTCCTTTGTAGAACCCGCCCCACTTCCAAAATCATCCTCAACTCCTTTTTTTTCCTTTGTAGAATCCACCCCAATTCCCAAATCTTCCCCAACTCATCTTTTCTCCTCTGTGTAATCCTCCTCAATTCCAAAATCCTCCCCAACTCCTCTTCTTTTCCGTTGTGGAATCCTCCCCAGTTCCCAAATCCTCACCAAATCATCATTTTTCCTTTGTAGAATCCTCCCCATTTCCCGAATCCTCCCCAAGTCCTCCTTTTTCCTTTGTAGAACCCTCCCCAATTCCTAGATCCCTTCCAAATCCTATTTTCTCATTTGTAGAATCCTCCAAAATTCCAAAATTCTCCCAAACTCATCCTTTTTTCCTTTGTAGAATCCTCCCCAATTCCAAAATCCTCTCCAACTCATCCTTTTCCTTTGTAGAATCCTCCCCAATTCCAAAATCCTCCCCAACTCCCCCTTTTCCTATGTAAAATCCTCCCCAATTCCCAGATCCTCCCCAACTCCTCCTTTTTCCTTCGTAGCATCCTCCCCAATTCCCAAATCCTCCCCAACTCTTCCTTTTTTCCTCTGAAGAATCCTCCTCCATTCCTAAATCCTCCCCAACTCCTCCTTTTTCCTCTGTAGACTCCTAGCCAATTCCGAAGTCCTCCCCAACTCCTCCTTTTCCCTTTGTAGAATCCTCACCAATTCCCGAATCCTCCCCAACTTGTCCTTTTTCCTTTGTAGAACCATCCCCAATTCCAAACTCCTCCCCAACTCCTCCTTTTTTTTCCTTTGTAGAATCCTCCCCAATGCCAAAAAATCCGCCCCAACTCCTCCCTTTTCCTTTGTAGAATCCTCCCCAATTTCAAAAATTCTCCCCAACTCCCTCTTTTTCCTTTTGTAGAATCCTCCCCAATTCCCAAATCCTCCCCAAACTCCCTCTTTTTCCTGGGTAGAATCCTCCCCAATTTCCAAATCCTCCCCAACTCCTTCTTTTTCCTTTGTAGAATCCTCCCCAATTCCAAAATCCCCCCCAACTCCTCCTTTTTCCTTTGTAGAACCCTCCCAAATTCCCAAATCCTCCCCAACTCCTCCTGTTTCCTTTGTAGAATCCTTCCCAATTCCCAAATCCTCCCCAACTCCTCCATTCTCCTTTGTAGAATCCTTCCAAATTCCCAAATCCTCCCCAACTCCTTTTTTTTCTTTTGTAGAATCCTCCCCAATTCCCAAATCCTCCCCAACTCCTATTTTTTCCTTTTGTAGAATCCCCAATCCATTCCCAAATCCTCCCCAACTCCTCGTTTTTCCTCTGCAGAATCCTCCCCAATTCCCAAATCTGTCCCAACTCCTCCTTTTTCCTTTGTAGAACCCTCCCCAATCCCCAAATCCTCCCAAATTCCCCTTTCTCCTTTGTGGAATCCTCCCCAATTCCCAAATCCTCCCCAACTCCTCCTTTTTCCTTTGTAGAAGCCTCCCCAAATCCCAAATCCTCCCCAACTCCTCCTTTTCTTTTGTTGAATCCTCCCCAATTCCCAAATCCTCCCCAACTCCTCCTTTTTCCTTTGTAGAATCCTCCCCAATTCCCAAATCCTCCCCAACTCCTCCTCCCAAATTTTCCTTTGTAGAATCCTCCCCAATTCCCAAATTCTCCCCAACTCTTCCTTTATCCTTTGTAGAATCCTCCCCAATTCCCAAATCCTCCCCAACTCTTCCTTTTTCCTTTGTAGAATCCCCCCCAATTCCCAAATCCTCCCCAACTCCCTCTTTGTCCTTTGTAGAATCCTCCCCAATTACCAAATCCTCCCCAACTCCTGCTCATAATTTCTGTAGAATCCTAATCGTGAAATCCCCCCCAACCCCGCTGACGTCATTACAGGGCGCAAAAATAATTATCGAAACGATTTTTCCGGTAATGTAATGTTTGTTGCCCCTGCAGTACTTTCACATATTTTCGGGGGAATCGACGATTCATTGTGTCTGTGTGTGTTTTCCCCTCCAGAACGGCGCCGCACCTCATCGTGTCGGGGGGGCCTTCGGCCTCGAGGCTCGATCGGCCTGCGCTCGTTCTCGCGGGCTCTTCCGGCGGCTCCTCCGCCTCGGGGTGCTCTCCATGCAGCCGCGCGCCGCTCCTGCGCGCTCTTCGGGGGCACCCGCGGGCCGTCCCGGGCCCCGAGTCGCCCCCACTTGGCGCCGAGGAGGGCCCGCTGCACATGGATGTGGCATCACAGCAGCGATTCGGCCCCTGACTTTCGTCCTGGGTTCGGTTTAGTGAAGTGATGAATTTCGGGGTCCTTACGTGGGAAAAAAAAAACACATCACTTCACTAATCTGGGGCCCCTGGGGCCTCAGTGGGCCCTGGGGCCCAAAATTAGTGAAGTGATGGTTTTCGGGCCTCGGAGAGTCGCCCACTCGGCGCCGAGAAAGGCCCGCTGTACTTGAAGAAGGAACAAGCACGGTAACATAAACTGTTGGCGCTCCGCTCGGATTTCTTGGATCCGCGCCTGGGCCCCCCCGGCGGCGCCTCCGGCGGCGCCCCTGGCGCGCTCCGCGCGCCAGGGGCGGGGGAGGGGGGTCCAGCGCGAATCCAAAAAGTCGCGCGGAGCGCCAAAAATTTATGGTCATGTGTTTTTGTGTTTCTTCGATGTATGTTGCACCTTCGGGGGACCTTGTCTGTCCGCCGCTGTCCGCGCCGAATCCGCGCCGAACAACCACGCCGGAGCCGTGTCGAAGCCACGTCAGATCCGTGCGAAGCCACCGCTTTCTCCAGGGCAGACCAGGCCTCCCAACGCGGCAGCGTACGTATTACACGAAGCCGGATCTTGGAGGAGGGATGCTTTTAGGTCGGGTATGTCCCCCTACGGGCGGATTTGGACAGATGAATAAAGCATACCCCCCAAAAAAACCCGAAATACACAAAAATTATAAAACAAAAAAAAGTCCTCTGACTATTTTTATGACTATTTCGGAATATCCCCCCTGTAGAAGGACAGGCCCGACTTAAAGATACTGGCGGAGTGGAAACGAGCCGTGCATGGCCAACTCTGCGCGCCGCGCTGCCCGAAGCGCCAAGCCTGGGGTTGACCCTCGGCTATTCTCTCGGGCCAGCCAACCTGGAAGAGGCACCAGCGACCGCCCCGGAGGACAGCTTCAGAGGCCTCTCAAATGGGGTCCGAGTGGATGTGGTCGGAGGATCGCGCCGCAGCGCAGTCCTTCGGCCCCGTCTTTTCGTGCCCGGATCGAATCAGAGGCCCCTTAGATGGGGTTTGAGAAGACGGCGTCGGAGGATCGCGCTGGAATGCAGTCCTTCGACCCCGCCTACTCGGGCCCGGCTCGGGAGACCTGAACCTCAGGAGCCCACCCTCTCCATCGCTCGGACGTCAATTCCCCGTGCATTGTTTGTTTTCGTGCATGCTGTTGCTACTGGACGATCCAGGATGCTCCCCGATCTTGGGTGACCGAAAGGGGGTCCGGCCGAAGGGGGGTGGTGCAATAGATTTGGGGCAATTGCATTGTAAACGTACTGCGCCGGAGAATTGTACTGCATCGTATTGCAAGTAATGTATTGCACGCGAAAGTCCAGCAATACAATTTGCCCACCGGAATGTATTGCACGCCCCAAATGTATTGCAACCCCACAAATCTATGGCACCTAATCTATTGCAACACCCCCTTGTCGTTGGACCCCCCTTTCGGGTCAAGCCGACCGGTGGTCCCCGCCGAGGACACATGCACACGTCCGAGCGATGCCAAGTCCGCGAGGGACGACGAGAGGGGAGGGAGCAGCTCGGGTGGGGAACTCGCCATCGCTCGGACGTTCATTCCCTGTGTTTGTTTCGGCTTCGTGCGTGGCTTTTTCGCCAAATGATCAAGGATGCTCCTCGATTGTCCTCGCCGAGGGAAAAATGCACACGTCCGAGCGATGCCAGGGGAAACCTCGAGCCGGAGCCGGCGCGACGCACCGCCGAAGGGATCGACGACAAAGCCCACGGCAGCGGATCCGCAGGCTCCTGGGTCGGGTGCGGTGGGCTCCCGGGTCCCCATCAGCGACGAAAGGGCGATGAAAGGCCGATGCGAGGGGGAGGAGGGGGAGGAGGAGGAGGAGGAGGAGGAGGAGGAGGAGGAGGAGGAGGAGGAGGAGGAGGAGGAGGAGGAGGAGGAGGAGGAGGAGGAGGAGGAGATGAGCCTCGCCCGCGTGAGGGCGCTGGAGCGGGCCACGTGGGCTGCCCTGCGGGACCCGAGTGCCGAGCGGGCGAAGGTCCGTGCGCCATACCTCGAGTCTTCGGGTCATGACTCAAGCTTTCGGGCCACAGCTCAGCACTGGAGCAGGGACCGACCGTCCCGGCATTCCCATAATTAGTCCTACCACGACATGCTCTTAGAACCCAACAATGTTCCAATCACAAAGCAGTGTTCTCAGAACATAAACCCGATGTGATAAAACAAGACAGACTCCGCCAGAAATGTTCTAAGAAAAATTCGTGGGAGCCACAGAAGGTTCTTAGAACATTGTTTCGTAGGACTCTAGGCGAGCCAGGACGCTTCGCCACTGCTTGATTCTGGGCGACCCAAAAGGGGGTCCAGCTGCAAGGTGGTGGTGCAATAGATTTGGGGCAATTGTATTGCAAACGTATTGCGCTGGAGAACGGTATTGCATTGTATTGGAACTCATGTACTGCACGCGAAAATCCAGCAATACATCTGCCCCCCGGAATGTATTGCACGCCCCAAATGTGTTGCAACCCCACAAATCTATTGCACCAAATCTATTGCACCACCCCCTTGTCGCTGGACCCTCTTTTGGGTCAACCCGAATTGAAACACCCCGTCCCCGGTTGCAGCTCGGGCCATGACTCGAAGCTCCGGCGGCCGTCCGGGACTGCCCGGGCAGCCCCGGAGAGCTCTCGGCGAGGCGCAGCCGCGGAGGGCACCCCGAGGCTGCCGGGGCTGCCGAGAGCCAACGAGCACCTGCGATGGCTTCCGGACAGATCCCCCTAACGTTAACCGCGAAGGGCCTTCAGGACCCCCCCCAATGTTGGGGCGACTACTTCTTTGTTCGGCGGTGTTATTGAAGGACTGGGGTCCACTGAGTATTGCTTTCAGCGGCGTAGGTGGAGCAGGGCAGGAGGAGGAGGAGGAGGAGGAGGAGAAGGAGGAGAAGGAGGAGGAGGAGGAGGAGCAGGAGGAGCAGGAGGAACAGGAGGAGCAGGAGGAGGAGGGTGAGAGGGGGGAGGATGAAAAGGAGGAGGAGGAGGAGAAGGAGGAGGAGGAGACGGAGGAGGAGGAGAAAGAGGAGGAGGAGGTGTTAGGACCCGTCCTATACACTGCCGAGCGAGAATGGGGGGAGACCAAAACAACAACAAAACTTCGTGGTTACCCCTAAAAGCAGGAAGAGGCCAGTGCGCGCCGTCGAAGACGAGGGCAGGCCCCACGGCGGGCTCGCACCGCGGAGCGCAGAGGGACACGGCTGCATCCTCGCGCCGCCCCCCTTTGCGGGGTAGCTCAAGTCGGCTCTGCCACGCCTGGCGTGGCACCGCCGAGCAGCTACGAGACCAAGACGGAGGGGCAGTGATACCGAGGATGAGGATGATGATGATGATGATGAGCAGGGGGCCTTCCCCTTCACTCCCGCAGGGGGTGGACCCAACTGCCTCGCCCTGCGTGGCTTCCGTTCTACAAATTCAATGCAGCAGCATCAACGTCAGGAGGATGAAGAAGAGAAACAAAAACACACTGGGGATAAACGGGAACTGAGGAGCGGTCGCACAAAAACTCTGCGGGGAGTGCGTCGAAAGACAGACTCTCTTGTCGAGTGCCGCGGGTGTCCTGGATCTTGTGGTGGGTAGAATTGCCTCTCGAAAGAATACACTGGCCAACCATGCGGCAAAGCCTTCAGGTTAACCTTTTTTTGGCCAAACCAAATATGGGGAAACCGAAATGTACCGATACCGCTACTCCCCAGACCTCCCCCGAGGTGCGTTCTGACTAGATTTTCGAAGCGAATCCAGTGGTGGCGACAAGGGCCTCCCAGGAGGCCCGAAACATAGAAAACGGGCGGAGGGTAACAGCATGGGTACATGTTCCTCCTCCGACAATCGGGTAACTCATTTCCATAATGTACAATCGTGGTATGCGACTGCAGCTGCAACTAGACAGCGGCTTCCACAACTGCTGCTACAGCTGCTGCCGCCACAAATCCACATCGACTGCTGCTGCTGCTGCCAAGCCGTTGATATTGCCCATAATTAAGGGCAGCGGCGAATAGAGCTGATGCTGTCCGAACTCCCCCAAACAGACTGCTGCTGCGCACACGGCGCCATAGCCATAGTGCATCGGACCGAGAACTGTTCGCCGCGAAAACAGACAACAAAGCTTGCCCAGAACGGGCAGGAGCCGCAGTCAATCATCGGCACAATTTACTTCGTCCCCATTACTAGAGACCTCCTAGATGGGCCGATACATATGGGGTCGGAGGATCGTGCCACATCGCCAATGCATCGCCGATGCATGGGCGATGCATCGACGATGCACCGGCGACGTCGGCGACGCATCGAAGACGTCCGCGTGCAGAAAATCGGGCTCCCCATCGAGCCGCATGGCCGATGCATCGGCGATGCGGCGTGATCCTCCGACCCATCTACTCAGACACCATCTAGGAGGCCTAGAATTGCGGACCCCTGGTAAGTTCAGGATCAGTCAACATCGAACCAGGACATCGGATCAGGTCGGAACGTGCACCTCAGCGGGCCGCATCGGCACTGAGCCGGAATCGACTCGGATCGGCCGAGCCATGATGCACAGCAACGCCATGCAAGGGCCGCCCAGGATCGATACCGAATCGCATCCATTGGATCGATGTGGACCCTGCCCAACGCCAGATATCCCGGAAGTTTGCGGCTGCGACAAGCGGCCCCGTCCCCGGGCCACTCTTGCCGGCTGCTTCTTCCGCTGGTCCTGCCACTCGACCTGGCGGCAGCATGGGACCAGACCCCCCCCCTTCACTCCTCTGCCTGCCTCCACCCCACTCCTCCTTCGCAGGAGGATGAGCGGGCCCCAGAGCTATCCCCTTCTCCGTCGAGGAGGAGGAGGAGGAGGGAGAGTAGGGGGAGGAAGTTTTCTTTGTTTTTTGTGTCGCCGCAGCCAGCCCACCCGCGCATCGGCCGCGCGGAGCCGTCGCGCGCGGCCGCGACGCGGCCGCGGCGCCCCGCCCACGCGGGCGACGGGCGGGCCCGCCCGTGCGGGACGGGGGAAATGCCCCGCCCCACGGGCAGGCGGGAGACCCCCACCGAACCGGGCAGGGCCCCCCGCACGCCCAAGGGACAGGGATGGCACGAAGCGCGCGACGCGCGCCGAAATGGGGCGGGCCACCGTGCGCACGCAGCCACTGGGGCCTTCGGTGGGGCCCCCTTGTGGGGCCACGTCGCGTGTGAGGTGTGCGCCAAAATGGGGCGGGTAACCATGCGGGCGCAACCGCTGGAGCCTTTGGTGAAGCTCCCTATTGGGCCACAGACGTGTGAAGGTTGTGCCGAAATGGAAGATGGCAACTGATGAAGAGCAAGAGGAGAGGAGGAAGGAGGGAGAAGAGGAGGGAAGGAGACGCGCGGCGCCACGAATTCAAAACGAGGACCCAACACACATGAGGGTTGGGAAACGTAGAAGGATGGGGAAGTGGAGGGAGGGGTGCGGCGGAGGAAGAGGAGAGGAAGAGAGGAGGAGGAGAAGGAGACGCGCGTCGAAGCGAATTCAAAACGATGACCCAGTGTAAAAAACGTGTCGACATGATTTGCTTGACGCGATGGGAGGGGTAACGTAGCATCGCATGTAGGAGGAGGAGGAAGAGGAGGAGGAGGAGGAGAAGGAGGAGGAGGCGTAGGAGGAGTGCGCGTAGCATGAGGCGGACCGCGCTGCTCCCCGTTACTCCCACGCCGTGATCTATCGGTCTGCTGGGAGAAGGCGGCAGAGTAGGAGAGGGAGAAGGAGGGGACCATTGTAAACCCATCACGCGTCAACGATGCTGTAATAAACCGTCCCTCCACAGTCCCTCTTCATCCTATCTTGATTGCAAGAAGTGGCCCGTTAGAAGACAACCGTCTGAGAATCGTCAATCGTGCCAGAAAACCATTCCTGGGATTTCAACGCAACGGATGAACATCACTGTTGCGTCCTGACATTCCTGAGCCGTCCCCGGACATTATTCCAACACCGAGAAGCAACGCGACTTTTGCGTCCTGACAATGCTAAACTGAGCCAGAACAGAATTCCTAGGACTTCAACCATACGATCCTTAGAGCTGCTGATAACTTTCAAGACGAATGTGCGCGACGCTGAAGCGAGAGCGGGAATTCGGCAAAGAACCGCCCTCCATCCTTTAAACTTCTGCAGGCTTTTGAAACGAGCGTGCGGGGCGCTGAAGCGAGAACCGCATTTTGAAAACGGGCCGCCCTCCATCCGTCAAACATCTGCACACTTCCAGGAAGAATGTGCGCGGCGCTAGAGCGGGACACATATTTCGAAAACGGCCCGCGCTCCATCCGTCAAACTTCAAACTGTCGCGACCATTTAAAACAAATGTGCGCGGCGCTAAGGCGAGATACAGTCGGGGCGTTGACCGGAGGAACCCTAGGGAACGAGGCCCCCTTCTCCCATAGGTTAAATTTCGATTTCCCATGGGAAAAGCTTAGGAAAACCCAGGGCAAACTGCAAAACAATCCTAGAACACCGAGCCCCTCCCCAACGAAAAGGGTTCCTTCGTCAGCCCCCAAACTGTACACATTTGGAAAACGGCCCGCCCGCATTCCGCGAAAATGTTGCACACGTCAAGCTGCAAGATCATACATGGTGAGGACGTCCCAGCCCGCCCAGCCGGCACGCCTGGGGGTGTGACAAGGAGGTGTCATCCATAAGGAAGGAATGGGAGAGGAAAAGGAGGAGGAGGCGGAGGAGAAGGCCCTCCCCCTCCATGTCTGTCGTTTCTCCCTTCACACTTCTTACGGATACCGCCGGCGACCCTTGGAGCGGTGCTCCAAGGGTCACCTGCCCTTCGGTTGACGTGCCCAGACGGATTCGCAAATTCTTTTGAACTTCGAACACCAACAGCCGGCGGCGCGCCTGGAGGGAATGAGAGGGAGCGGGCCTTCTCAGAAGGCTCGGAAATTCCCCGGCCTTCTGAGAAGTTCCTCAATCTTCCGCGGAGGCACGGAAAATGTCCAAAAAGGCGGGGGGCTTCTGAGAAGTCCCGCCGCCTTCTGAGAATCACCGACAGCGCCCGTCTACTCGCAAAGTGCCTACTCGAAAAAGTCAGAAAAACACATGTTTGCATCGGTGTGATGTATAGTGAATACTTCATGGTGGATCCAGACATTTACGAGTAGTTACTTTGCGAGTAGTGGAACGCGTTTATCTAGAGAAGGCCTCCTCCTTTTCGTTTCCCCCCCTCGCTCGCCGCCGACAATAGAAGAACACACAAAAACACATAAACATAAACTTTTGGCGCTCCGCGCGGATGTCTTGCATTCGCGCTGGAATCCCTCCCAGGCGCGCGGATCGCGCCAGGGGCGGCGCCGGAGGCGCCGCCGGGGGGCCTTGCGCGGATCCACGAAAGCCGCGCGGATCTATGTTTTGTCTGAGTTCTTCGAGAGAAGAGATCCTCGATCCTCGAACCTCCAACCCCTCGAGGCGCCGAAGAGGGGGGGGCCTCCTCGTCCTGGTCCTCCTCCTCCTCCTCCTCCTCCTGGTCCTCCTCCTCCTCCTCCTGCTCCTCCTGTTCCTCCTCCTGCTCCTCCTCCTCCTGCTCCTCCTCCTCCTTCCGCCTCCTGGTCCTCCTGGTCTTCCTCCTCCTCCTCCTCCTCCTCCCCCATACCTCCATGAGCGACGATCCAAAACGGGTCGGACGCGAGATGGCATAGCGACCTGACGCGGTGGCTCACGCGGGCCGCCCGCGCGGCACGCCACATTTGAAGCGAGGGCGCTGACGCGCGACCTTACGCGGGCAGCTTACGCGCCAATGTCGGCGAAAACGATCCCGTCTTCTTTCGTCGCTGACATGGCCCCACTAATGATATCAACGCGCCGCTGGTCACCACCTCTCCGCAACTGGACAGAGGCCTCCCAAAGTTGGGGACAGGAACCCAGACATCTCAAAGATCACGCGGCCCCCGCAATGATGTCCACGCACCGCAGGTCATCACCCCCTCCCGGATAGAGGCCCCCAAACTTGGGTCCGAGTAGATGTGGCGCGATCCTCCGACCCCATCTACTCGGACCCCCTTTCGGGGGCATGGAGAGGAGGGCCAGGAGAATTAAGCTGCTTCGGATGTCTCCAGAGCTAAATCTGGCCATCGCTCGGACGTCCAGTCCCTGTTTTGTTCAGTTTCGTGCGTGGTTGTTTCGCCAAATGATCAAGGATGCTCCTGGATGGTCCTCGCCGAAGGAAAAATGCACACGCCCGAGCGATGCCAAGGATCTAATTCGGCCCGCTTTCCAGAACATGTCGGGCGGCCCACCGAGGATCACTTGTGCACTCCAGGGCTGTCACACTGGCCCTGCGCGCCGCGGCCCGCCGCGCCCCGGCGGCCGCTCTGTGGTTCCGCTCCCAGTCTATAGGGGAGCAGAAAGTGGCATAGGCATAACAACTCGGAGGTCCGCGCGGATTCCTCGGATCGGCGCTGGGCCCCCCTCCCTGGCGCGCGGAGCGCGCCAGGGGCGGAGCCGGAGGCGCCGCCAGGGGGGTCCAGCGCGGATCCGAGAAATCCGCGCGGACCTCCGAGTTTTATGTTTATGCCACTTTCTGTTCCCCTACAGTCGTCACTCGGACGCCACCTGGGAGGCCTGGAGACGGACACCTCCGATCGAGCCCCTCCCTCCTGCCGGCGGCCCGGGGCGCCTTTATGACGTTGCCGTCGATCTGGCCGCCGTGCAGGTGCGAGACGGCGCTGTCCGCCTGGCGGCAGCAGGGGGAGGAGCTGGGCCAGGTGCCACGCGCTGTGGAAAGGACGCCTGCTCGACGAGCCACGGCTCGTCACGGCTCGTCCACCCAGTCTTCTACCATAAGATGCTCTGAGGGGAACTGATACAGTCGGCCCCAGGACAGAAGAGCATCCTTCAAAAACATGAGACCCTCCGCCGGCCGAAGCACACAGAGCATCCAAGAGCATCCTCGCCAGGCTGCACGAGACCATCCAACAAGCACGGAGAGCATCAGGGTACCCTCCCCGAACCAACCTCGACCTTATACCTCGGTCCGACTGGAGGGGGCCGACGCAGGGGAGGCGAAGAATCGACCTGGAGCCGGCGTTACATCGCCGATAGAAGGGCGATAGCACCCTGGTGACGGAACCGCACGGTCCTGGGCTGCGCCGGACAGCGGGGCCCCATCGGCGATCCATGGGCGGTCGGGGCTCGATGTGCTACCCTCTGAGGTGATCCCCCCCCCATCGATGGCTTTCGGATCATACCTCGGATCTCCAGCGGCCGTTCGGGACGCTTCGGGCACACCCGCGAGGCTCTCGGCGAGGTCCAGCTGCTGGAAGACATCCCGAGGCTGGAAACCCGCGGGGAACCAACGAAAGCGCCCGAAAACCTCCTCCCCGTCCCTAAGCCCAAACCCCCGACTCCGTGATCTTAATCGCAGTGTCGCCACCGACCCATTCCTCAGGACCAGCTATTCGTCCCGGGACGTGCTCCGGTTGTCGCGGGGCCCGGCAAGGGCCTCCAGAGACAGAACATTGCAGAACAGACAAAACCCCCGTCGTGGCTTTCTTCACGACGCGACGGGGCCTGTTGAGCAATGACCGACCGTCCTGGCATTCCTTTAGCCCTACCACGAAATGCTCCTAGAACCATCCAAGTGCTCTGAGAAGAGAGCTATGCTCTTAAAACATTCGCCCGACGTGGTAAAACGAAATTATCAACCAAAAAATGTCCCCAGAGCATTCCGTGCAGCCCACAAAACGACCCCAGCACACTCCTCGGTGGGCATGCAGGCACGCCGGACGCCTCGCCGCTGCTCTGGTCCGGGAACGCTGCCCCGAGCCGATCGGTGACGATGACGATGGCGATGACGACAATGACGATGTGACGTCATCGGCATCATCATCAGCATCATCAGCAACATCATCAGCAGCATCACCATGATCACATTCAACAGTCATCTGCATCATCAGCATCAGCATCATCGTCGTCGTGGTCGCATCATCAGCATCCGCATGAGCATCAGCACCATCATCATCAGCAGCATCATCAGTATCACCATCATCATCATCATCATCATCATCATCATCATCATCATCATCATCATCATCATCATCATCATCATCACCATAATCACCATCATTGCTAACATCATCATCGTCGTCGACGTCGTCATCATCAGCATCATCATCATCGTTGCCAGCATCAGCATCAGCATCAGCATCGTCACGAGCATCATAATCAGCATCATCATCCTCAGCATCAGTATCATCATCATCACCATCACCATCATCACCATCACCATCACCATCACCATCACCATCACCATCATCATCATCATCATCATCATCATCATCATCATCATCATCATCATCATCATCATCATCATCATTATCATCATCACCATCACCATCAGCACCATCATCATCAGCACCATCATCGTCATCAATCAGCGCCGTCGTCGCGAGCGTGTGCGACAGAGCAGCGGGCCCCGCGCGCGCGCGGGGAGAGCGGGCGCGCGGGCGCGCGCCTCCCGCTCGGAAGAGAACTCTACGTAGGCGTAGCCCTGCGCGCCGTCGCCGCCGCCGCTCGGCCGCCGTCGGCCGCCAGCGCCCGTCGCGGGCGGGGCGCGGGCCCCGCGCGCGTCGTCGCGAGGCGAGGGCCCTGCAGTACAGGGCAGCGTTTTTTTTAAATACATAGAATATGTTTTAGATATGGGATTTTTGAATACATGATTAACGTATGAATAAATTGATCCATGAACTCAGCGTTGTTTTTAATGCTGAATCCCTGCAATTATTAATACATGATCCGCACGCGGAGCATGGATAAAAAACGGCACTGTAGGGGCTCGACCACGAGAAGCCTCCCACAAGAGACCCAACTCGGAGGCCCCAGGGCGTCCACTGAGAGTCGGTGTGGGAACGTCACGCCTTCCATAGCAAAAGCATCGGGACCGAGGAAACCCAGGGCCCACTGGAGGCAAGCAGGGTGTCTCTTGGCATGGGTCTCCACTGTAATCTCGCAATCTCTCGGGGACGTCCCTTCCCGTGCAAATTTCGGCTTCGCGCGCTTACTCTTCGCACGAGGATCCTCGAGATGCCCCTCGAGGGTCCTCACCGAGAAAAGATGCACACGTCCGAGCGATGCCAAGTAATGGACCAGCCTGGAGCGTGGTATGCAAGGAGAAAGGAGGACCCCTGGCCAAGACGGCGATGACTACCTACCAGACCACCCCAATCAAGCGCGAATACCCAAATTTCGGGTTGGGTCGGGGGGCGGCGGGTTACACATGTGTTGTTCCAAGGGTCCCCGAGATCCCCCCGACTGGGAATGGAGGGCAAATTGGGGCCTTCGGGCGCGGTTGGGTGGTGGATCGAGGGTGGGGCGACTTGGGCTCGATCCACAGGCTTCCCCGTGGGGGAAATCATTCCTGACCTAACCTTAGGTCGGGCATGTCCCCCTACAGGTGGATGTTGGGCGAAAAATGAAGAATAGCCAAACAGAAGCAAAAACGATCAAGACTAGCAAACCAAATCGTCCCCAGACTATGTTTGTACTATCTTTGATCACTCCTCCTGCAGAGGGACAGGCCCGACTTGGACCTAACCTGGGCTGCTCCCTCCTGCTTAGTCTGCGTGCGCCCACCCCGGCCCGGCCCCCCCCTCCCCGAACTGGGAACGGGGGCTGGCGGAGGAGGAGGAGGCGGCGGAGGGGTGGGGCGTACTCCTTGTGCCTTACGTTTACAGGGCAAGTTTTACCACATAGGATTATTTATCAATATGATATGTAATGCACGATTAAGTTATGAATAAACTTATGCGTGAACTCATCGTTGTTTTAATACTAAATCCCTACATTTTTGATACATGATCCGCACGCGGAGCATGTATTGAAAACGGTACTTCAGGTTGTTCCTATGGTACTTAAGGACCACATCCCAGGAATCGTTTCGAGCAGCCAAGAAGGGTGTCGAAGCAGTGCCGGGGCAGTGTCGGACGAGTGTCTCCCAGGGCCCGACACGTGAGACTCCTCGGGTTTCGGTACTTTTGTGGTGCTCGAAATTGTTTCTGGTGGTCAAAATTAAAATCGGGTGGAGCAGCATAACCGTAAGTGTCCGTTCTTTTGGCGGGAAACCCTCACCATCGGGAGCCGAAGCTCTTCGACCTTGCCCCAGGGGTGGGGGTGGGGCAGGCCGGGATGCAGGGTCGCCTTCTTCCCCAAGACCCCAGACCTCGATCTGAAGAACGGACCCGGGTCAGCCAATAGGCGCGGCCGCCTCGCGGCCACGAGCGGCTCGCTAACCTGGGTCAGCCAGAGGGGGTCTTCGCAAGATTCTGCGGGATCCGGTGCCGTGGCTGACCCCCGTTTGAATTGACCCCCGTCTCCAGGCTCCCGAAGAGGAGCTGCTCTTGAGGCCCCGGGGCCTTCCCCCAGGAGCAACTCTTCCTCCTGCACGTGTTTGACGGTCCCATGGCCCGTCGAGGGCCTGGGGAGCACGGATGGCTGCCAAACCTTCCCACCGGGCCCGCTTCCTTCGTGACGGCGGAGCGCAGATCTCAGCGCCCAGGCTGCGCCCGTCGTGAGCCCCAAACGGTCCACGGCTCCGCGCCCAGACGGCGCTCAGCGCCCCAAGCCCGAGGCACCCCTCCTGAGCCCCAAGCGGTCCATCTGAGCTGCTGCCGACGTGCCGCCGGGTGCCTGCCACTCCTCCGGGGGCAGCCCCAGCCTCCGCCACTCCCATCCCAAATCCCCCGGCGCCGCGCTAAGAATTAGCAGGGCGAAGGACCCAACCGCATGCCGCTGCGAATACTTTAGGCGTGCGTGGAAGGACGGAATGTCTTTGCTGATGGGGTCGCAAGGAAGTCGGCCGTAACAGGTTACACCTGGATGTAACCCGTTAAGGCTGATAAGCGAGTCTGTCATCGCGCGTTTGTTCCACTAAGGCCATGGATGGAGCTCAGTATGGAGCCACGAAACATGTGAGGGGTGCCGAAACAATATGGATAAAGCATGCGGGCGCAGCCGCTGGAGCCTCAGGTGGAGCTCCATACGGAGCCACGAAACGTGTGGGGGGGTGCGCTGAAAGAGCGTGGACCAGGTATGCGAATCCAGCCACTGGTGCTTCAGGTGGAGCTCCCGGTGGGGCCACGAAACGTGTGAGAGGTGAGCCGAAATGGTGCGGGCCAGGTATGCGAACCCAGCCACTGGGGCCTCAAGTGGAGCTCCCCATGGGGCCGCGAAACGTGTGAGGGGTGCGCCGAAATGGTGTGGACCAGGTATGCGAACCCAGCCGCTGGGGCCTTAGCTGGAGCTCCCTGTGGGGCCACGACGCGTGTGAGGGGTGCGCCGAAACGGTGTGGGCAAACTATGCGATGCCAGCCGCTGGAGCCGTAGCTGGAGCACCCTATGGGGCCATGATGTGTATGAGGGGTGCGCCGAAATAGTGGACCAGGCATGCGGACCCAACAGTCGCTGGGGCCTCAGGTGGAGCTCCCTATGGGGCCTCGGAACGTGTGAGGGGTGCGCCGGAAGGGTGTGGGTCAAGTATGCGAACCCAGCCACTGGGCCTTATGTGGAGCTCCACGAATCGTGTGAGAGGTTCGCCGAATTGGCGTGGACCAAGTACGCGAACCCCAGCCGCTGGGGCCTCAGGTGGAGCCCTCTTATGGGGCCACGAAGCGTGTGAGGGGTGTGCTGAAATGGACATGCGGAGGGCGGAGACAGGGATGGAAGGAGGGAGGATGGGGAGGAGGAAGGAAGAGTGAGACGCGGGGCGCTGTCTCTTCAAAGCGAGGGCCCAACTCAACACGAGACGGCTGGGGAAGCAACAAATCTGCCATGCGCGATGATCGGCCGCGGAGGGCTGCCTCGAAGAAGAATTACACCCAGCGTGACCCTAAGCTTGGGACAGTTGACTATTGCAGTGGCGCATTTCGCTGCATCGCTTGGCATTGCTTGGCATATTGCTTGTCATCGCTTAGCATTGCGTGGTATGTCTTGGGATTGCTTGGTTTTGGCTGACATTGCGTGGCGTTGCTTGGCATTGATTCGCATTTCGTGGCGAGGCGGCAAGGAACCAAGACTAATGAACCAGGGCATTGCGTGACGATGCAGCAAGGATTGGCATTGCTTGGCACTGCGTGGCATTGCGTGGCATTGCTTGGCATCGCTTTGCATTGCGTGGCTCTGCTTGCCATCGCGTGGCGAGGTAGCAGGGACCGAACAGCAAGGAACCAAGGACTCAAGACCAAGGAGCCAAGGAACCAAGACCAGCGAACCAAGGAACCAAGACAAGTGAACCAAGGAGCCACGACCAAGGAACTAAGACCAAGTGACGAGGGAACCAATACCAAAAGAACCAAGGAACAAAAACCAAGGAACCGGAGGAAGGCACCAAGGAACCAAGAGCGAGTAACCAAGGAACCAAGACCAAGGAACTCCGAGGAACGCTGGCTGGCGCAGGCCCGACACTCACGGGCTCTTCAAACCATCGAAAAGAGCCTTCGGCTACATTTCAGTGGGGAACAGCTACATGACCATAATCTGTATGGAGGTCCTCGCGGACTTCTTGGATCGGCGCCGACACCTCGGCGGCGCCTCTGGCGTCGTCCTTGGCTCGCTCCGCGCGCCAGAAGTGGTGTCCAGCGGTAATCCAAGAAATCTGCGCACACCTAGGAAAATGCAACTGTACACTGGCCATCGCTCGGACGTCCATTTCCTGCGTTTTTTTTCGGTCTCGTGCGTGGTTTTTTAGCCAGATGATCAAGGATGCTCCTCGATGGTCCTCGCCGAAGGAAAAATGCACACGTCCGAGCGATGCCAAGTACAGTCGGACCGAGGCCAGAAGAACATCCCCCAAGACCATGAGACCCTCCGCCGGCCACACTCAAAAGCATCCAAAGGGTACCCGCCCCAGGATGCACGGCACAAGGGCTTCCCACGAACACCAGGGCGCCCACCCCGAACCGACTCCGACCGTACTCCTTAATCCACCTGCATGCCACGTGCTCGCTCCTTCGAGTGCAGTCCTCGTGCCACTGCGGAACCAAGAACGTGAAAGAAGCCAAGGGACGTCTCAGGCCCCAGCCGGACCCGGCCACACGCAGTCCGACTGTCGTTCGCGTGCTCCCCACGCCCTGCGCAGGGGCCGAGCAGCGGACAGGCCTGCCTGCGTGGCTCGCTTCAGGTCGGGCGTGTCTTCCTGCATGGGGATCTTGGTCGAACAAAAATACTGGGCAGTTTTTAATACATATGTTTTTTTTGCAATATCGGATTTTTAATACATGATTCATGTATGAATAAATTTACGCATGAACTCATCGCCTGCATGTTTAATACATGATCCGCACGCGGAGCGTGTATAAAAAACGGCACTGTAGTCGAAGATATCAAACACATGCTCCCAGAACTACCCACGAAATCGTCCCCATACTATTCTTTGACTTGAACCCTCCTCCCGTAGAGAGGGACAGGCCCCAACTGAAGGCTCGCCCGCTCGCACGCTCGTGGGAGTCGTGCGGCAGGCTCCTGCGGCGCTGGCGCGCTGGCGACGCCGGCGCTGGGGTTCGAGGTTAGACTCTGCGACGCTGATGCGGGACAGGTCTGTATCCATGTCCAGTGCGTCTTGCACTTTTTTGGAAGGGGCGCCACAAGGCCGAGGCGCACCGGATATGGGCAAAGCTCGAGCCGCAGGGGGTAGATATCTCCATATCCAGTGCGCCTCGGGCTTCTGTGGAAGAGAGCCCCAAACTCCATACTGCAGTGGATATGGACAGAAGTATTGCCCGCAGCTGAAGCACAAAGGGGGACACCGTAGCGCCGCTGGACCTGACGGAATGCAGCCTTTGAACGATCGGGGGGTCGCGATCGGTGCAGGGCCGAAGGATCGACGCGGTGCCGAACGGATCCGAAGAAAAAAACGGCATCGACAGGAACTTGCTGCGCGGAGCGCCCGCAAATATAATGCGTATGGTCTTTGTTCAATGCTAATGAGGAGGAGGAGGAGGAGGAGGAGGAGGAGGAGGAGGAGGAGGAGGAGGAGGAGGAGGAGCATGTCTCCGAAAAACCTCTGCGCGCGCCGACGCCGCGCAAAACCTGCCGTGCATAGGCCCCCCGCCCCCCCCCCGCCTGCGGGGCGGCAGCGAGCACACCGACGCGCCACGGCCAACGACCGAGGGCACGACAGCCCCGAGGATCCCAGGATTGAAGGGGCCCTGGGGCACACAAACACATACACACAAAAATAACAGATTCCCCATATTTTCCAATATTTTCTGGGTGTTTGTCCTCCCCACCATTTCCCACGTGTTCCCATATGTTCTGGGGAATCGACGATTCATTGTGTCTGTGTGCTCTTTCCCCTCCTGGAGGATGCCCGGGCGTCGGGGCGCGCGACCCCGACGCGCCTTCGGGAGGCCAACGACCTTGTCGATCGCGAGGGTCGCGTCCTTGACCTGGCTCCCGCGGGCGGAGGCGACGAGTGATGAGGGGGACGAGGAGGGAGGCTCGCGCGCCGCCGAAGGAAAGAGAAATCGAGGAGAGAGAAAGAGAGAGAGAAAGAGAGAGAGAGAGAAAGAGAGAGAAAGAGAGAGAAAGAGAGAGAGCGAGAGAGAGGGAGACCGACGAACTGCTCAGCACTTCCAGAGCATGTCCATCGGGAAAGACCTTTCTCTGCACCCCGCCTGGCTTTGGCGCACCCATGGGAGCGCCCAGTGACAAGACCCCCCTCACGCTTGAATCTGCGGGCATTCGTAAACAGGGGGCTTAGCCTAACGGAGGCTCAGGCTTTTCCATATTCCCCCGCTTGCTATGCCCCCCCCGTCTACGGCGCCCAAGGCCCCCTGCACGGGGCCATAGCCAAGCATGGAAATCGGCGTTCCCCGTGCCCCCGTTCGTTGTGCCCCGGAGGAGGAGGAGGAGGAGGAGGAGGAGGAGGAGGAGGAGGAGGAGGCGGAGGAGGAGGGGGGGGGGAGGGGGAGGGGGAGGGGGAGGGGGAGGGGGAGGGGAAGGACGAGGAGGAGGAGGCGGAGGAGGAGGAGGAAGAGGAGGAGGAGGAGGAGGAGGGGGAGGAGGGGGAGGAGGGGGAGGAGGAGGCGCCCCCGTCTCCGGCGCCCTTGGCAATCTCGCCCCCCTCCTCGGCCCGGAGGCGCCGAACTCTCCCGCCCGCGAGAGCCCGCGGCCCGCCCCCGAAGCGCCGCGCGCCGAGCGGTCGGCGCTCGGAGAGGAGGCCGCGCCGCCCGAGGGTCCAGCGCCATCAGCACAGGCGGCTGCGCCGCGCGCGGAAAGGTCGGCGCTCGGAGAGGCGGCCGCACCGCCCGAGGGTCCGGCGCCACTCACAGAGTATAAACGGCGCGGAGGACTGCCGAGGACGGCGAGCCCGCGGAGGGCGGCGAGCCCGCGGGGTGCGATCGCCGGCGAGCCCAGGGGGGCAAGTCTCGGGCCGGAGGAAAGGGGGGGGGGACTAACACGACTCGAAGATCGGGGCAAACTCGGATCGGGATGCCTCGAAAGCTCTGGGAATCGGCGGGCTTGGAGGATGTATTGGGCGCCGCGGCCGCTCTGAGGCGCTCCGGGACGCTCTGAGAGCGCCCCGGAACGCTCTGAGAGCGATTTATCCCGATCCTAGCCCTGTTTTACAGAGGCGGTCGCGCCGCGCGCGGAGCCGTCGGCGCTGGAGGCGCCCGCTCCGCGCTGGCATCCGGCCGGTGCCGGGAGGAGGCAGCCGGCCGGGCAGAGCTCGGGGGGAACGAGAGGGTGGGGATGGCAAAGAGTAGGGCAGAGAAGCAGCGGGCCCAAGGACACACACACACACACAGATAGAGACACACGGGTGAAAAACTTCCCCCTATGTTCCCACATGTTCTGGGTTTTTGTCTTCCCCCCACTGCCCATATTTTCCCATAGTTTCCTGGGGGTCGACGATTAATTGTGTCTGTGTGTTTTTGCTCCTCCTGAAGAGAATCAGCTCACGTAGCTCACGTAGCTGATTTATGCAACGCCTCCCGGCGCCGGGAGGCGCCCGTGTTTCGAGGAGTGGGCCCGGCGGCGGGGCCGAAACCAGCTGCATGCAGCAGATTTCACCCCCCCCCTTTCCCTGACCCCCCCTTTCGTTCGGCCCGAAGAACTCGTGCCCAGCCCTCTGATGTTCCAACCTAGTTCAGCCCTGACCGACGTAAAGAACTTCGAGCACCAAACAGGTACCGAAACCTGAGCGCTTTCACGCGTCGGGCTCTGGGAGGCGATGCTCGTTCGACCCTGTTTCGATACTTGTCTGGGTGCTCGAAATGGCTGCTGGGATGTAGTCTTAGGTCGGGCGTGTCCCCCTACAGGGGGATTTTCGACGAAAAAAAAAATACCCCAAACATAATTTTAAAAAATGCTCCAACAACAGTCCGGGGGCTATTTTTTTAGTATGGTTTTACCTTTTTAGGGGTATTTTTGGGTATGTCTTATTTTCTATCGAAGATCCCCCTGTAGGGGGACACGCCCGACTTAAGCACAAGCCGAGCCGCACCTCTCGGAGCAAAGCTGCTCCGAGCGCCAGCTGGGCCCCTCCGCGCGGAGCGCGCCAGGGGCGGAGGCCGCCGAGGGGCTGCAGCCGCGACCCCAGAACTCCGCGTGGACCTCCGAGCGTGTATGCTTAATGTTAAGTCGGACCTCTCCCCCTACGGGGGATTCTCGACGAAAAAAATGCTTAAAAAATCAAACAATAGTCCAAAAATAGTCTGGGGACTATTTTGGGGGTATTGTGTTGCCTTTGTGGGGCATTTTTGGGGTATTTTTTATTTTCGTGGAAAATCCCCCTGTAGGGGGACACGCCCGACATGCTAAATTTCGGGGGTGGACAGACCCCCCTTTAGCAAAACGTGGCTTAGTGAAAGAGACCTCGGGCCCGAACCTGGCGGGCGCAGGCCCGGAAGATGACGGCCGAGGCGCCCGCTCGAGAACCGAAAACGGACAATTCACTAATCGACGTGTCAGGGTAGGAGGTCTATCCATCCCCGATAATTATGCGGCATCGCATCTGCTCGATCCTCCGCCTGGGGGCGGCCTGGGGAGACGCAGCGGCGCGGAAGGTTCGAGGAGCTTCGACGGGCGGGAATTGGATCAGGGGTGTCGACAGGGAGGGTTGCGCCCCCTGGCGGCACCTCCGCCCCTGGGAGCAATGATGCGAGGGGGGAGGAGGAAGACGACGAGGGAGGTAGAGGAGAGGGCGGAGGAGGAGGAGGAGGAGGAAGAATATGAAGTCGCCTGAATGCACGAACGACGACAGGCGAAGGCGGGCAGTGCCGCGAATTTCGACCGCCTGCGCCACCGCAACATCCAGAGAGAACAATATATGCTCAGGAAGAATGGAACTTCCCTGGGACGAAGGAAACTGTGTTGGCGGAGAAGTCGGGCGAAGAATGGCGGGTGGCGAAACTAAAACGCGGCCACGGCGGCCATGCCCACGATGGCCAGCACGGTGACCACGGCGGCCACGGCCACCACAGCCACCACAACCAGCACAGCGACCACGGCCACCACTGGCCACGGCCACCACCACGGCCACCACGGCCGCCACGGCCTCCACGGCCACCACAGCTGTCAATGCCACCACGGCCGCCACGGCCGCCGCGGCCACGGCCACCACAACCGCCACAATGGTTTCCGCTGACCTCGGTCCCGTGTCATCCGTGACACCAGTCTCGCGTCCTCAGCGGCTTCGGGCCCGTGTCCCCGCGGCTTCCACGACCTCGCTCCAATGTCCTCCGTGTCCTCCCCCTTGGCTCCCGCTCCGGATGTGTTCGTTGTCGGTGTCCCCGTGTCCTGTGGCTTCGATTATGTGTCCCCGGTGGCTTTCATGACTTCGCTTCCGTGTCCACCGTGGCGTCGGTGCCGTGTCCCCCATGATGAAGGGGCCCTGGGACACACAAATTAATACACACTAATGACAGGATACCCCATACTTTCCCATATGTCTGGGTTGTTGTCTTCCCCCCCACTTCCCATTGTTTCCCATATTTTCAGGGGAATCGACGATTAATTGTGTCTGTGTGGTTTTTTCCCTCCTGACATGACCTCGGCCCCGTGCTCCCCCGTCTTCCCCGCGACTCCCGCTCCGCGTGTCCCGTATAGTCTCAGCCCCGTGCTTTCCGTGGCTTCACTTCCGTGCCCTCTGTGGCCTCGGCTCGTGGCTCCAAGAGCAAAGATTTGTGTCCGCATGCTTGGCGGGGCTTACCGCTCCCACGGGCGCTTGCATCGGTATCCAAGTCCTTTAGTTGTTCTCGAAAACGCAAGGGGCGTCTTCCCGTTGTTTCCAAACTTTCGCTCGTGACTCGACCGAAACGCGCTCACAAACGGCACCCCGAATGTGGACGCCAGGCAGCCGGCACTGTCATTCCAAAAAATCACTGAAAACGAAGAAAAAAAGAAAACGAGCAAGCGGGCCACGGGCCGATCCCAGACCTGAAAACGTAACAAAGACGGTGCCCAACACTTGAGGAACACGTCGATCCTGAAGATGGAACAAAAACGCCCCCAACGCATCCAAGCCCAGGACTGAATTCATCGCTGAGAGGGGAGGTTGTTCCGACCCGTGCCCTGAAAACGTAAAACAACGGTGCCCAACACTTGAGGAAAAACGTCGATCCTGAAAACGGAATAAGAACGCCCCCAGCGTATCCCGAATTCATCGCTTCGAGAAGAGGTTGTTCCGACTCGTGCCCTGAAAACATAAGCAAATCGGTGCCCAACACTTGAGGAAACCGTCGATCTTGAAGACGGAACAAAAACACCCCCAACGTATCCAAATACGGAATCGAACTCTATACACCGACGCTTTGTTCCGGCCCTGCATTGAAATTGACACTGAAGAGCGGATCCTGGTGAAGACGGGACCCTGGTGTAGAACGTTTGTCGTTGCTTCCCCCGGACATCGGGGAAAACGTATGTATACACCACACCACCACAGCGTCGTCCTTGACCCTCGAGAAATCCTGGGATTGAAAGACAACCCGCCACTGGTAATGTACGTGTTCCAGTTTCCGACCCAGGCCCGAATTCATCGCTTCGACAGGAGGCTGTTCAGAGTCGTGCCTGGACGGCTCTCCAGGGCCCAGGGAGGGCAGGACGTGGCTCCGCACGCAGCGGACCTGCCAGCCGAATCGGATCGAACCATGCGCGGCGGATGGGGCTGCCCTGGCACGGCGGATCTGTCCGTCGGACCCCGCTGCCCTGGCACGGCGGATCTGTCCGTCGAGTCGGATCGAGCTGCGCGTCGGATCGGGCTTGCCCTGGCGCGGCGGATCTGTCAATCGAGTCGGATCGAGCTGCGCGTCCTCCTCCTCCTCCTCCTCCTCGTCCTCCTCGTCCTCGTCCTCCTCCTCCTCCTCCTCCTCTCAGTCCTTCTTCTCCTCCTTGTCTTCCTCCTCCTCCCTGTCCTCCTCCTCCTCCTCCTCGTCCTCCTCCTCCTCCCCCTCCTCCTCCTCCTCCTCCTCCTCCTCCTCCGCCGCCGCCGCCGCCGCCGCCGCGGCCGCCGCCGCCTCCGCCGCCTCCCCTCCTCCTCCTCCTCCTCCTCCTCCCTCCTCCCTCCTCCTCCTCCTCCTCCTCCTCCTCCTCCTCCTCCTCCTCCTCCTCCTCCTCCTCCCCGTCCTCCTCCTCCTCCTCCTCCTCCTCCTCCTCCTCCTCCTGCGCCAGCCACGCCGACAAACTTCTGCATGTGCCTTCAGGCAGGGTGGCGGCGTATCAAGCCGCTGGCGCTCAGTGGTGATGTCTTCACCGCCGCCCCTTCCTGAGGCCCAGGAGCAATCCCTTGGAGGGTGTCTGTGCATACGCAAGAGTCAATCCGTATCCTGAGGACGCACGGTAAGGATGCAAGGGCTTTGAAAGGCCAGGTCGACACTCTGCGAGCGGGGCACGGCCAGCGAAAGCGGCCAAGGATGGGCCGAATGGGAAGGGTGCAAGGGCGACCCTGGAAAGTTGCTCATCCTTGCGGTGGCAACTCATGGGAGCCTCCCATACCATCTTGTCGGCATTTGCGAATCGAGACTAATCGACGCTTGCCGACGCTCACCGACGCTAAATCGCCGCTAATCGACGCTAGCCGACGCTAAACCGGCGATATCCCATCGACTCCCAGACGCGAATCGAGCTAATCGGCGCCAGAGACAGAATTACGAGGGTACACGAGGCTCCCATGATTTTCTACCGAAGGTAACCTTGGAAAATTGCTCATCCTTGCTATGCGGGCTAACCGTATGCTTTTGCGGCGGACAGCACGCCCCCCATGGCCCGCGCCACGAGGCACAGCGGGGAGGATGGTGAAACCGGGCGTGGTCACGCCGACGGCCTCCGAGCCACTCCTGCCCCCCGCCAGGAGACGCCCGATGCAACGAGGGAGCCCCGACGCGGTGACTGCGAAGGTGTGCGAACGCACTCTGCGCGCGCGCGAACCTCGTCTCCCAGGCAGGGCGGGGCCTGGGCAGAGAGCTGCATGAGGCGGAAGGCCCGGCCGACGGTGCGGCCGAATTACCACGGCGGCGGCCCGCGAGATACACGAAGGGCTAGCTCGATGGATGAGCTCCAAAATCTCCGACGGCTTATGCTTACGCAGATGTTCCTTTCCGATCTACGGAATTCTGGGGACTCTCTGTATCTCCTGAGCCTCGCCCCCCCTTCCCCTGGCCTCCTCTCCTCCGCCGCGTCCTCACTGCTGAAGACCGAGACCGACACATCTCACCGATTTGCGGCCGGCAACATAAAGCAAAACACGGAGGACAGCCAATCAAATAGCGCACGACGCAGACAGGGATTACTGGAAAGGCGTTAGCTCGGGGAAGGTAGCTGGCCTGCAGTGCAGAACAATGAGGAGGACAAGCGACATCTACAACAATGACAAGAAGAACGCAGGGAGCGTGGACCTTCCCATAATTGCCGAAAATCTCTTTTAAATGTTCCTTGCGGCGCGTGGGGGCCGGCATGCCTGCACACCCTTGCATCTGCACTTGCAGGTTAAGTGTCATCAGCACATCGCTTCTGATACAGTACCCATAGCCTGGCACGTCGCAGCGAATGATAGAGGCAAGCCGAATCGTACACCGGAGTGACGCAGGGCATCTGGGCAGATCTGAGAGGAAGGCGCGCTGCCGCCCACCAGGAGTGTGTGCGCCTCGGGCTTCTGCTCAGAAGGAGCACATGGCAAGCCAAGAGTGGAGGCAACACATGAACACACAAACGCACACACACACACACACACACGCCTTGCCAAAACCAACAAGCCACCATAATCATGTGCGGACAGCCTGGCCACGAGTCCTGGCTCTGGAAGACAGACGGGAAGCGCGGGCTGCCATCCTGATTCACGTTTCTGCTCAGGTTGGAGACGCTGAGAACCAATTTCCTGCAGAGGAAAAAGAAATACGCAACGCAGATGGTCATGTGCAGGTACCTCAAAACTTCAACCACGTGACCAAATAGGGTACCCCGCCTCCTCCATGAGAACCCCCTGGGCACCAAGCGTGCACACATGCAGCAAGCAACAGTTGCATGATCCTGCAGGTACGATTCCACGAGATCTCCTCATACCTGCGTCGCACCTAAGACAGGCAGTTGAGTGGAATGCAACGTGCCTGCTCGTGTCTGTAAGCATCTCCATCCCTCAAGTCCACCTGGACCTGTCCAGGGGTGCGTTCTGATCAGCATCTTAAGGCGGAACCATCCGTGGCGCGCAGGACGTCCCCACGAAGCAGCAAAAACTCAAACACAGACCGTCCGTCCCATCGCCCTCCATGGCTACCCCAACGCAGCGCCCACATGACAAAGACAAATGTACACGCAACGTGCAGCAGCAGCCGTTCGGAAAAAAAGTGGCGCGAAGAGATCTGGAGAAGCAGAGGGGCCCGCAGGGCAAGTGGTAGACGGCGCAAGCTGCAATGTAAGTGCGCTCCTCCTCCTCCTCCTCCTCCTGGCCCCCTCCATCTTCTCCCCTCCAAGGTCGGCCCCCCGAGGCTCTCTTGACATGCGCTCAGACCAGACCCTCCGGGGTAACCCCCCGCCGACTGGACGAGAGGCCTGCTGCAGGCAGAGCAGAAAGACCCCCCAAAAAAGGCAAGACACGCTCCGGACTCCCTCCCTAGACGGGCCCAGGAAGCCGCCAGGAGTCACCAGGTCCCTGGCGGCCTCCGGAGATCCCTGGATGCCCAGAGAGGACGCGCAGACGTCCAGAAACATTCGAAGACCTCGATCGTCGACCCCTCCCTCCCAACAAACACGTCCTTGCCCATCCTGTTCCTCATCATCCTCGCCCTTGCAATCGGCGGCGAGGACCCTCTCTGCAAAATAGGCCCCCAAGCGGAGGAGAAGTAGCAGGAAGCCGAGGATGGGGAGGAAGGTCCTCCTCCTCTTCGTCGTCCCATTCCTCATCTTCATCATCATCTTCTTCTTCTTCTCAATCCCCTCCACCTCTTCCTCCTCCCCCTCCTCCCTTTCAGCAGATACGTCGAGATGTCCTTCTCCTCTTTGCCCCCCTCTCGTCGCCACGCTCCTCTGCGTCGTCATCGTCCTCCTCTTCACCCTCGTCCTCCGCCTCTTCCATCTCGACCTCTGGCATCTCGTCATCCATATCGTAAATAAAGTACTCTTCTTCCGGCGAACCTCGTCTCATCACTCTCGTCCTCATCCTCATCCTCAGCATCAACATCACCATCATCATAATCATCGTCATCATCATCGACGTCATCACCTCCACCAACATCATGATCATCACCACCACCATCATCAGCAGCATCAACATCATCATCAGTAGCATCAGCATCAGCATCAGCATCAGCATCATCGTCATCATCATCATCATCATCATCATCATCATCATCATCATCATCATCATCATCATCATCATCATGAGCATCAGTATCATCATCATCAGCATGTTCAGCATCATCATCGTAATCACCAGCATCAGCATCACCATCATCATGGTCATCATCATCAGCATCATCAATATCATCAGCATCGTCATCATCATCAGCATCATCATCATAATCGGTATCGGTATCGGCATCGGCATCGTCATCATCGACGTCGTCATCGTCATCGTCATCCTCATCCTCATCTTGAGTATCATCCTCATCCTCATAGTCATCCTCATTACCATCCTCATCCTCATCCTCCTCATCATCATCATCATCATCGGCATCATCAGCAGCATCATCACCATAACCATCACCATCACCATCATCATCATAATCAGCAGCACCATCAGCAACATCATCCTCAGCATCATCGTCATTAGCAGCAGCATCATCATCAGCATCGTCATCATCTTCATCATCATCAGCATCATCATCACCATCATCATCATCATCGTCATCATCGTCATCATCATCATCATCATCACCATCACCATCACCATCACCATCACCATCATCATCATCATCATCATCATCATCATCATCATCATCATCATCACCATCATCATCATCATCATCATCGTCATCATGATCATGATCATCATCCTTAAACTCCTCCCCCTCTTCCTTCTCCTCCTCCTCCTCCTGCTCCTCCTCGATACCAAGATGTCCTTCTCGCCTTGCCCCTCGTCGTCGCTGCCCTCATCCTCGTCCGTTTCCTCCTCGTCCTGAATTTCCCCTCCTCCGCCTCCTCCTTTTCCTCCTCCTCCTCCTGCTCTTGCTCCTCCTCTTCTCCTCCTCCTCGTCGTCCTCCCTCCTCCCCCCCGCCATCCCTCCCCGTCCGTGCAGGCCAATTTTCCATCCCGGATCGATGTCTGAATGCACCGAGGCTCTGAACTGCCCCACAGGTGCCGAGACCCAGGAACCAAACTCTGGCGCGGCTGCTCATATCCTCCTCCCTCCCCAAGATTTCGAACGATAGGATATCTTCGAATCTTGGGCCACGAGTGGTTTTCTGGCAACAGTGGGTCCGAAACAGGCCCCTGGGGGCCGAAAATGCTGAGAAGCCTGAGTCTCGATGCCGGCGAAGTCCCTGGAAGTCTGGGTGCTGATACTGCTAGCCCCGGACCTTTCCCGGGGTGCACTTTGACCCGGCGTTTCGAGGAGAATCCAGCCGCGGCGACGAGGGATGGCCAGGGCGAGTGGCGGCATATCGCTATTTTTTTCTCCCCCGACCTCAGGAGCAGGGCAGAACATAAACGGTGTTTTTCGTTTTCGTTGTTGGTTTTCCGTCGTTTTGTCTTCAATCCGCCTCTACTGCAAAACGAAGTCGAAACGAAAACGGCCCACGAAGTCGCCAAAACACCGTTTAGGTCCAGCCCTGCTCAGGAGGCCTGTGTGCCTCCTCCTCCTCGCAGCCCCCTTCGGGCCGCGAAGCTCCTTCTCTTCTTGTCCCTGCCGTCGCTGCCCTCCGACTCGTCGCTGCGCCCGCGCCGCTCGCGGGTGGCGGGCATCCTCCGCCGCGCGCGGAGCTCCCCCTCCTTCCGCCAATGCAAAAGAGAGCAGGGCGCCAGTCCAGCGTAAAACGGAAGGAAGTCTCGAGCGGGAACGCTGGTTTTGTCGGGGTGGCGGTTTTCGGCGGCGAGGAGGAACACCACCTTGAGCAAGAGGGGAGGAAGCATCGAGCGGGAGCCGTGGTTTTGTCGCCCTCCGCCTGGAGACGAGGAAAACCTTCGGGTAAGCTGCCAATAGAAGACAGAACATCCACCCTCGCACGAATCACCCCGACAAGCGAAGCCGGTTGGTAAAGGCACCCGAGGAAGGGATCGAATAGGGCAGGGCTGTTTAGTAAAGGCCCAGGGCCGGTTAGCAAACGCCGAGTATCGGGGTCGGCGTGCTTTGTCCTATCCCTGAGCTAAGATGCAGTCGAAGTCCTTCGTCTCCATCCCCAGAGGCACGGCTGTGGCACCAGCTGGCCATCGCTCGGACGTCCATTTCCTGTGCTTTGTTCGGTTTCGTGCGTGGTTTTTTCGCGAAATGATCAAGGATGCTCCTCGATGGTCCTCGCCGAAGGAAAAATGCACACGGCCGAGCGATGCCAAGCCACCGGTCGATGATTTCCCCTCGGGTGGGGATGGTGTGCCTCCTGCTCCGTCGGGTGTTTCGCCGGACCCGTCCCCGCCCTGGGGGGGGATTGGCAGGCATGGCGGGGCCGAGATGCCGTGGCCCAGAGTGGGGATGGAGACCTGCCACCGTGCCCGTGGGCGCGAAGCGGGCGTGTCCTCAGGCCCTTCCAGCCCTCGGGTCCGTCCCCCTCTTCTTGGACGCGCCTCCCCTTATTGGACGCCCCCGAAATCTCCGGGACCCCCTCGTGGTGTGAAAGAACCGTGTCGGAGGAGGAGGGGGAGAAGGGGAGGAGGGGGAGGAGGGGGAGGAGGAGCGAGGAGGAGGAGGAGGAGAGGAGGAGGAGGAGGAGGAGGAGGAGGAGGAGGAGGAGGAGGGGGAGCGAGGAGGAGGAGGACGAGGAGGAGGAGGATGAGGAGGAGGAGGAGGAGGAGGAGGAGGAGCGAGGAGCAAGGAGCGAGGAGGGAGGGAGGAGGAGGAGGAGGAGGAGGAGGAGGAGGAGGACATCTCCCGGACCCCAAATTCTCAAGTCTTCTCGGGCTTGGCGCGTGACCCCCGGGGCTTCTCGCCGCCGAGCGATCGCCCCAGGACGCCCAAGATGGCTCCCAGATCGGCCCAAGAGGCCTCCAAGACCCCCAAAAAGAGGCCTCCAAGAGGCCTCCCAAGAGGGCCCCAAGAGGCCAAAATCATTGATTGCCCCCAGGCCTTTCAAGGATTTTGGCGTTCTCGCCTTGACGGCCCCCCAACACTGCCAGACCGCCCTGGAGGTCCCCAAGACCGCCCCAAGACGGCACAAGAAGCTTCCAAGAGGCGCCCAAAACAGCCCAAGAGGGCCCCAAGACATCCCAAGAGTCTGCGCCCAAAACAGCCGAAGAGGGCCCAAAGACGGCCCCCGAAGGGGCCCGAAAGAGGGAACACGAACCGAAAACGCGAGCCTTCCTCCCCAAGAGGCTCCCAGGAGGCCCCAAGGGGCGCCCAGGAGGCCACAAGAGGCCCCCAAGAGGCCTCCAAGAGGCCCAAGAGGCTCCCAAGAGGTCCAAAAGAAGCTCCCGAACGGCCCCCAAGACGCGACCAAACTGCCTCCGAGAGGCACCCGAAAAGCCCCCCACGAGATCCCAATGAACATCCAATGGGCTTCATCCCCACCGCCCAGGCACAGTGGCGGGATGGGCCGAAGGCGAGCAGCAGAAGAAGAACAAAGACGACACAGCCATAACCTTTTGGCGCTCCGCGCGGATGTCCTGGCTCCGCGCTGGACCCCCCTTCCTGGCGCGCGGAGCGCGCCGGGGGCGGCGCCGGAGGCGCCGCCGGGGGGGCCCAGCGCCGAGATAAGGTTGAATGCGAAGTGAACCCCACCCTCCCCCTCAGAAATCGTGGGGGGTAGGGGTAGGGTTCACATGTGGCCCCCTAAGTGTCGTGGCCGTGTCCCGCGCCGAGCTTGGATGCGAGTGTGCAAGAGAACCGTGCCGTGCCGTGCTCGGTCCCGAGGCTGGGAGGCAGCTGCCGTGCCGCTACGCGCGTCGTGCCCGCGTGCCGCGCTGCTGCGCCGGGCTTTTTTTTGGGTGCGAGGGCTCTGCCGCGCCGTGCCCCCCACGCGTGGCGCCATGCCTGGCGTCGAGGGTGCAGAAGGATTTGAGGGAGCCCAGGGACGCACAGACACAAAAACACAGATCCCAGGACTCCCCATATTTTTGCATTTTTGGGGGGATGTTCGTCCTCCCTCCCACTTCCCATCGTTTTCCATATTTTCCTGGGAATCGACGATCAACTGTGTCGGTGTGCTTTTTCCCATCCTGACGATTGCCGTGCCGCGCCATGCCCGCGTGCCGAGACGTGACTGGTTTCCGGGGCCGGGGGAAAAGCTGTGCAAATGCCGTGCCGTGGCGTGCCAGCGTGCTGTGCCGTGCTTGGTGTTCCGAATTTTTGTTCGGGGAACAACAAGTGGCATAAACATACAAACTCGGAGGTCCGCGCGGATTTCTCGGATCGGCGCTGGACCCCCCCTCCCTGGCGCGCGGAGCGCGCCAGGGGCGGCGCCGGAGGCGCCGCTGGGGGCCCCGGCGCCGATCCGAGAAATCCGCGCGGACCTCCGAGTTGTTATCTTTATGTCACTGCTTTTGTTCCCCTATCTTTGTTGGGGGAGTGAGGAAGAGCTGTTGGGCCGTATCCGCGTGCCGTGTCGTGTCTGGTTTCAGAGTACGGAAATACAGCCGTGCCCGCTTGCCGCGCTCTATTCTCAGAATGCGTGAAAATTGCCATGCCGTGCCTGGTCCTCGGAATGCGAGAAAGTTGCTGTACCGGGCGGTGCCGGCCACGTGTCTTATCGCACAGCGTTGCTGAGGGTCATGGGTTGGATAAATTCGCAATCAATGTTGCATCGGTTCGACATGAGAGCAACATATAATTCATAAGCGATGAGGAAAACTCAGGCGAGACGCGCGGCTCGCCTTACCAACGCATCTGTTGGTGCGACGAGAAGCAGACATGTATCCGCCACCGCGAGTAGGTACTGACTGAATTGTCCTCAGATCCCTTCGATCCATACCTCCGACGACCTGATAGTCTCGAGTCCATGGGCCCCTGGACCTCTGGACCATTTTGCTGGGATTCTTTGTTCACTCGCACGGTGCTATATTCCGAAACCAACCTTTATTGGCCGAAAGTGCGAAAACAAAAAAACAATGACGAGTCTCTAGAGGTCATGGTCCCTGCCTTGGGGCGCGCTCTGGCCAGAATTGGGAATGCACCCGTGGCGACGACCTCCCTGAGGCCCGGCAAGGGCAACAACAACAACAAAAGGAAGGGACAAACGCATAGATCCTCGAACCTCGGACCCATCTCGATTGCATTCAGCCGGCCTGGTACTCCCACAAGAGAGGAGGGATATCAGGAGGAGGAGGAGAAGGAACAGGATGAGACGGAGGAGGACGAGGTAGAAGAGGAGGAAAAGGAGGAGGAGGAGGAGGAGGAGGAGGACGAGGATGAGGTTCATGATGGTGATGACGATGATGAAGGGGAAGAGGAGGAGAAGGCGGAGGAGGAAAAGGAGGAGGATCGATATAGAAGGAGGACGGGCCACTTGTCATTGGGAGGCCTGGACACCCGTGGCTGCATTCGGGGGGAAATTTTGGGAGGCCGGGGCCCGCCCCCAATCCCACCGCGCCGGGGAAACCAGGTACGCGAGCTGATTCGTCAAGCCCTTTTTTTACTGGTTCCTCGCCGGGGACAGAAAAAGGTACCGACACCGCAGCCCCCCAAACCTGTCACGGGGTGCGTTCCGACCAGGATTTCGAGACGAATCTAACCGTGGCGACGAAGGCCTCAGAAAAGGCCGACACGAGAGAAGGGTAAAGGCATCGAGGATGAGGATGCGGAGGTTGAAGGTGAAGAGGATGAGGATGAGGAGGATGAGGAGGAGGAGGAGGAGGAGGAAGATGAGGAGGAATATGAGGAGGAGGAGGAGGAGGAGGAGGAGGAGGAGGAGGAGGAGGAGGAGGAGGAGGAGGAGGAGGATAATGAGGAAGAAGAGGACCGATCCCTACAGCGCCCTGCGGCTGCATTGTGGCGAGGTTTTGGAGGCCCGCCCCCCTTCCCCCCCCCCCCGGCCCCCGACATCGTGATTGCTTGCAACGTGGGCCCCCAAAGGTCTGGACCCCGTCCCAGGGGCGCCGAGCTCCGCGCTTCGCGCGGCGCGAATAACGTCGCGCTCTCGCGCCGCCCCCACGGGAGCCATGTCGCCATGGAGAACAAAGAAGCGAACCCGCGCGAGAGGAGAGCCTCACACGAGAGCGCTGTCTCATCGCAAAACGGCCGCCCTCCGCCCCCACACGGGGAGACCTCCCTCCTCACGTGCAGGGGAGGCCGCTCGCTCATCGGCGAGGAGCTCACGCAACAGGGTCGAGGTACAGGTCACCGCCTCGTCGCCCCGCGACTCGCTGCCCATACGTGGTGGCAGTGGTGCGTCGGGGGACGGTCGATGCACCTCCTCACTGTGAGGCCCTTCCCGACTACCAGCCCCTGCCAAAACATTTGACACGCGCAACTGGTTTGGTAAGCGAGGGCGGGTAGGCACGAAAACCCCATGGGACTTATGGGCCACACGGCCCCGCCACTCCACCAAATGCACGATCCCCGCGCCTGGAAGCTCAAGGTGGCCCCAGCGCGGAGCTGAACCGCGCAGCGCGATTAGCTTCGCGCCCTCGCGGGCGCCCTTGTTCCCCGGGCCAGCGTTTCATCCCGAATCGTTTTCTGAAGATCCCAGGGCCGGCGAGGGACCGCAGGGGCCGAAAGCCGCCAAGCAATCTTCCACAGTACATCTCAGAGCGCGAGGATGTTCTGATCCGGAGAAGGTTTCATGATTCTTGCGCTTACTGGTATTACTACTTCCAATAACAGGCGTTAGTTGCCCGGGGGGTTGGGCCCCCGTGGCCCAGGGGGTGCGGCCCCCAGGTAACGATGACGCCTCGGAGAAGCTGGATACGCAGGGGCTGGGGTCCGCGGCGATCGCACAGCGTGGGCGCGAGCACCAGCATGTATGGGAGTGGGTCGAGGCCCCCCCCCATCCCCAAGTACGATCGTTACCCTTACCCGGGGAGGGGGAGGGCCCGGGCAACGAGCGTCACGCGCCAGGGGATGCAAACACGACACAAAGAGTTCCCCTCGAACCTCGCCCAGATGCCTCGACAAACGCGCGATGAGGCTGCGAAGAGGCATCCCAAGAGATCCCAACCCACCTCAAAACATGTTCCTCGCCATGCCTATGTTTTCTTTTGGGGGACGGCGGAATGGCGTAAGACTCTGGAATACAAAACAGTCCCTCTCGAACCTCGATACAAAACACACTTGTGGTGAGGGAGTCTTTTACGATTTTCGGCATGCTGTCGCCCAGTCTTGGCGCCGCCTGCGCGCCTCTTGAATAAAAACAAGCTCCCTCCAACCTCGATCCTCGAATCGCGGCGAGCGAGGGGGGGAAGTGAGAGGGAGAAGACCTTCTCAGAAGGCGGCTGGGCTTCTCAGAAGCCCTCGGGCAGTCTGAGCAGATTCCTGTGTCTTCGGGGAAGGTGCAGAAATCTCAGAAGGCCAAGGGACTTCCGAGCCTTCTGAGAAGGCCTCCTCCTTCTCACTTCCCCCCCTCGCTCGCCGCCAAAAAACGACGGCAGCACGAAGCCAGCAGCGATACTGGCAAGCAATTCGCAGGGACAGCAATGCTTGCCGTAACAACGCAAGCGATGGTACATGATGACATCGCTGGCTCCCCATACAACTTACTTTTCAGTTCGCACTCTCCTTCTCACTTCACCTGCATCGGCCATGCACTGGCGATGCATGGGAAATGATGCATCGGCCATGCACTGGCGACGTCGGCGATACATCCGCGACGTCGGCGAGGAGAAAATTTGGCCCCACATCGAGCCGCATCGCCGATGCATCGCCGATGCATCGGCGATGCGGCGCGATCCTCCGACCCCATCTACTCAAACCCCCCATGGAGGAGGGCTAAATAGTGCAGCCAGTTCTCATTTCCCACTCTCCTTCTCATTTCCCCCCTGGGCTCGCCGGCGATCGGACCCCCTTGGGCTCGCCGGGCAGCACGAAGCCAGCAGCGGCACTGGCAAGCTACTGGCAGGGCATTGCTTTCACAGCGCGGGCGACGGTACAGTCATCGGCCTGACCTAAGGAACGATAAATAAGGAACGAAGCGCCTCTTTTAACCCAAGGAATAACGCATAAGGAACGATAAATAACAAATAACGCATCAGGAACTGTACATAACGCATGCAAGCCGAAGGAACGACCGAGCCCCTTTTGAAAAGTACATTTTCCTTATTCAAGCCACTCACTGTACTGGGTCCCCGTACAAACTTGCAGCCACTTCTCGGGGATCGTCTGACCTGGGTCAATCCAGACCCGGGTCAGACAGGCCTCGCAGGATCCTGCAAGGTCCTGCCGGATCCTGCACCCCAGACCAGGCTCAGTGCGCCCCTGGCCCTGCCGGATCCTGCAAGACCTGGCGCTCTGACTGACCCCCGTTTGCATCCACCCCCGTCCCTTGAGCCCCGAGCTGCTTCCCCCCTGGGTTCTCGCCGGCGGTCGCACCCCCAGGGGCCGCAGGGGCGAGGGTGGGCCGAATGGGGCAAGGAGGGGCCAAAGGGGCAAGGATGCAAGGGTACCCTTGGGAAGGTTGCCCGTCCTTACTATGCGGGCTGACTGTACATGGCATCGCTGGCTCCCGTACAAACCTACAGCCACTTCTTCTTGGTAAAACCGCAAGGCACCGATGCCGCTGCTCCCCAGACCTGTCCCGGGGTTCCTTCTGACCAGAATCTCGAGGGGAATATCCGACGGTGGCGACGAGGGCCTCCGAGGAGGCCCCAAACAGGAAAAACGGGCGGAGGGCAGCTGCATTAGAAGAAGAAATAACGTAATAGATATAGACGTTTGGCGCTCCGCGCGGATTGATTTCTTGGATCTGCGCTGGACCCCCCTCCATGGCGCGCGGAGCGCGCCAGGAGCGGCGCCGGAGGCGACGCTGGGGGGGCCCAGGCGCGAATCCAAGAAATCTCGCGCGGAGCGCCAAAAGCTTATGCTTATTGCGTTTCTCTTCTTCGAGGTATGGGTACCTTTGGACTTTCGGGCTGGGCTAAAGGGGGGATAGCAAAGGGGGGGGGCCACAATCAACTCACGTAGCTGATCTTCCCGGCGCCTCCCGGCGCCGGGAGGCGCCCATGTACCGAGGAATGGGCCCGGCGGCGGGGCCGAAAACAGCTGCATGCAGCAGATTTCGTAACCCCTTTTGACGCCCGAAATGGGTACGGAAAACATGGGTACAATGCCCAACAACAAATGTTGTCCCAAACCAACAGCGGCCGCTGTTAGGCAGGCGACCTTCTGGTTCAAAGGGACACAGGCCGCGGCGGCGCGGAGAGAGAGCCCTGTGCAGAATGAACAGGAACTGCTGTCGGGCATCGTGCCCACTCTTTCCGTACCCATTTCGTTCGTGCCGAACCCCCCTTTCGGCGGTGGACAAACCTTCCTTTAGTAGACCTCCCCTCAGTGAAAACGGCCTGGGACCGAAACGACGGACCTGGACCCGCCAAAAGGACGGCCGCGACGCCCTCTCGCGAAACGACAACGGCCAATTCCTCAATCGACGTGTCAGGGCAGGAGGTCTGTCCACCCCCGACCCTTTCCCTTGGACGCTCGTTCTGGGGACCTTCCTGGAGCCACTCGCTCCACTCGCGCGTCGAAGCTGAGTCGAACGTCAGTCGATTTGGGTCGAACCTGAGTCGAACCTGAGTCGAACCTGAGTCGAACCTGAGTCGAACTTGAGTCGAACCTGAGTCGAACCTGAGTCGAACTGGGGTCGAACAGATCCGTCAGGTGGGCTCCAGGAAGGTCCCCGAAACGAGCATCGAATTTCCCTGTCCCCCCCCCCTTTTCGTCCGGCCCGAGACTTGCCCCCTGGGCTCGCCGGCGATCGCCCCCCCTGCGGGCTCGCCGTCCTCGGAGGCGGCGCGCCCGTCGCGCCCCGCCGCGCGGGGCGGCGCGGCGCCCTCCGCGCGGCGCCGCGGCGGGCGGCCGGCGGGCAGCTCCCCGCCGCGGGCGGCCGCCAGAGGTGCCCCCTGTGTTGGGCCCCGGCGGGCTAGCGGCGTGACTGCCCTGAGGTCGGGCTTTTCCTCCTGCTGGCGTATTTTTTGGAGGATCTATCAACAGACCTGTGTATATATATATATATATATATATATCGATGTATAAAATATATGGTTTTGTGTGTATATTACATAGATATACGTACATATACATACACACATGCACATACATACACACAGCTATGAATATATGCGTACAGATATATATATATATATATATATATAACAATTCTCAGAAACAAAGGATCGGGAAAATGACTGTTTGTGGACACTTTTCGACCATTCCTCCTGCAGAGGGGACATGTCCGCCTCAAGACTACCCCTTGCCATCGCTCGGACGTCCACTGGGCGTCGCTTCGTGGGGACACCTCTATTTGGGGCCCACACAGCGGTATCGCCCCCCCCCCCCCCCCCCCCCCATAGCGCGACGCCCACGACCCTTCCCCGTGCATGTGCCTGCTTCGTGCGCTCACGTTTCCCGAGGTGGTCCAGGATGCTCCGAGGCATGCATGTTTTTTGTTGACGCTTGCGAGCACCAGGGGCGTCCGCGAGGAGGGTGTCCAAGAGGGGGGTTGGGGGGGCAAAAACCATGGTCGGCGGCATGTGCGCGGCCCAGGGGGGCGCCGTGGACGTATTGTTAGGTCGGGCCTGTCCCCATACGGGGGGATTCTGGGCGAAAATGAAAACAAAAACTCAAAAATACCCCCAAAATGCTAAAACATACTCAGAAAGTCGTCCCCAGACTACTTTTTTGCTACTTTCGAGTATTCCCCTGTACAGGGACAGGCCCGACTTAAACGTGTTGAAGCAAGAAGCGGCGCCAAGAAATCTGGGGAGATACCCTGGCCCCCGCCATGATATCCCCCACCAGTCATCACCCCCCCTCGCTGTCGCCCCCGCGAGCAGGCACTTTGCGAGCAGCGGAACGCGCTCGGCGAGAGAGAGAGAGAGAGAGAGGGGTGCGTGCACCAGGGCTCGACCAAAACAGTGCTCTCCGGTTAGATTTCGGTTTCGTTCTCCCCTCGTGCTGTCTTCGCCCCGCTGACCTTGCTGCAGAACGAAAACGAAACGAACACGGCCCGCAGGATCGCAAGCAAAGCACCGTCCAGGTCGAGCCCTGGCGCGCGCCGAGCTCTGGGCCCAGGCGCCACGGCTCCCCGAGGGCCGTAGGCGACCCGAGGAGGAGGAGCGAGGAGGGAGGAGGAGGGAGGAGGAGCAGGAGGAGGAGGGAGGCGGAGGAGCAGCAGGAGGAGGAGGAGGAGCAGGAGGAGGAGGCTGTCTTCGCCCCGCTGACCTTGCTGCAGAACGAAAACGAAACGAACACGGCCCGCAGGATCGCAAGCAAAGCACCGTCCAGGTCGAGCCCTGGCGCGCGCCGAGCCTGGCCAGGCCACTCCTCTGGGCCCAGGCGCACACGGCTTCCCCGAGGGCCGTAGGCGACCCGAGGAGGAGGAGCGAGGAGGGAGGAGGAGGGAGGAGGAGCAGGAGGAGGAGGGAGGCGGAGGAGCAGCAGGAGGAGGAGGAGGAGCAGGAGGAGGAG
>CAUYUJ010019938.1:132500-167625 GCA_963575745.1 Prorocentrum cordatum | reverse complement strand
CTGCATCAGCCTCAGCCTCAGCCACAGCCTGCCACAGCATCAGCCTGCCTCAGCCTCAGCCTCAGCCTCAGCCTGCCTCAGCCTCAGCCTCAGCCTGCTTCAGCCTCAGCCTGAGTTTGCCTGCAGCCTCGGCCTCAGCCTCAGCCTGCCTCAGCCTCAGCCTGCCTCAGCCTCAGCCTCAGCCTGTCTCAGCATTCAAAATGTGGCCCGGGAATGGAATTCTGGGAACTCGAAGAACACGAAGTGGCCTACAGTTGGCTCCGGGCATTCAAAATCATGCCCAGGAATGGAGTTCTGGGAAATCGAAGAGCACGAAGTGGCCTACAGTTGGCTCCGGGCATCCAAAATGTGGCCCGGGAATGGAGTTCTGGGAAGTCGAAGAGCACGAAGTGGCCTACAGTTGGCTCCTGGCATCCAAAATGTGGCCCGGGAATGGAGTTCTGGGAAGTCGAAGAGCACGAAGTGGCCTATAGTTGGTTCCGGGCATCCAAAATGTGGCCCGGGAATGGAGTTCTGGGAGGTCGAAGAGCACGAAGTGTGTGACTGTTGGCTCCGGTTATTCAAAATGTGGCCCGGGAATGGAGTTCTGGGAGGTCGAAGAGCACGAAGTGTGTGACTGTTGGCTTAAAACGAGCCCGGCTCTGTTCCCGGCCCTCCTCCCCGGCACCCGCCCAGACCCCCCTGTGGAGTCCATATGCTTTCTTTTGACACCACTAGAAACCTATCAGCAAAAGCTGTTAGGTAAATAAGAAGTAAGAACCCTTGGGGAATGAAGGAAGTCTTTGGTGAAGAAACTGAACCCTTGGGGAATTTGGTAATGAACCCTTGGTGAAGAAACTGAACCCTTGGTGAAGAAGTAAGGAACCCTTGGGGAATTGGGTAAGAACCCTTGGTGAATGAAAATTAGGCAAGAACTGTATGGGGAATGGAGGAAGTCTTTGATGGCAGCCCCGCGTTGAGAAGGAACCGCCCTCAATTCAATATCTAGAACTTGCAGCCAGCAGTTTGGAGTTGAACAACTTGAAAGTTTTGGCTGCAAGTTCCAAACATATAGTATCATGCGAGAGTCCCATCCGCCCGCCATCCGTGTAACTGCCGCACACAGACAAAATTCAAATATTATTTGTTCAAACACGTCTCAGGCGAGAGTCCCATTTTGAAGGCGATTCTCCCTCCATCTATGTAGCTGTTGTTTTTCAGGACGAGTGTGCGCGTCGCCACGGCTAGAGCCCCACTTCGAAAACGGCCCGCTTGGCGTCCGTGTGATTGTCAGAAGTTTCACCCCAATCGTACGTAAATGGTGGGGAAGCTTCAGGCGACCCGCCCGGCCCACCCTGACGACACGTCTGGTGGTGCGGCAGGGGACGGACGAGGAGGAGGAGGAGGTTGCGAAGCAATATGAGGATGAGGATAGCTAGGAGGATGATGTGGGGAGATCATGAGGGGAGAGCTGGTGGGGAGGAGGGGAAGGGAAGAAATAAGGAGGGGGCTGGAGGACGGGACGAGGTGGCACAGGGCGGGCAGGGGGAGAAGGGGCCCACAGTCCCTGCCTGCATGCCAGCGCGGCTCCATATGCACGTCGACCTGGAGCTGCGCGGACGAGGCGCGTTCAGACACAACCCTGATCCTGCACGCGTCGCAGGCCCGGCGACAAAGCATCTGAGCCGCGCGCTCTGGCTCGAGCCCGGGCCCTCTGCGCCCACCGCTGCCCTCGGGGGCGCGCTGGCCCGCCATGGACCACCTCCCCGACCTGCCCCTGATCGGCCTGGCGCCCCTCTCGGCGCGGTCGGCGGGCAGCAGCTGCGGCAACACCGCCCGGTCCTCCGAGGGCAAGGGGACGCCCCGGGAGCACGAGTGGCACCACCTCGGGGCCCGCCCGCCCCGCACGACCTCCTCTGGCGCGGTGGTGCCCCGGCTGGTGGTCGACGGCGTGCCGCGGGCAGTCGGCAGCCCGCTGGCCACCGCGCGCGGGCTCTCGTCGCCGTCCAGCCCGACGTCCTCGCGGTGTGCCGCCAGCTCGCGGAGCCTCACGGAGCTCCAGGACGCGGTGCACCTCGCCGCCGGGCCCTCTCCCAGGAGTTCGCGGGGCGCCGCGCCGGGGTGTGGCGCCGTGCCGCCGCAGTGGGCCAAGGACCTGTCCCGCGAGATCGAGATCATGCGCCACGTGATACTGCAGGAGAACTCGCGGCTGCGGGCGCACATCCAAGAGGAGAAGGAGGCCCTGAGGCTGCTGCGCGGCTGGGCCGCCCACGAGCAGTCTGCCAGTGCAGCGGGCGCCCGCGAAGTATCTGGTTGCGCTGCCGCGCAGATCCACCACAGCACCATGGGGGGAATGGGACGGAGGAGGAGGAGGAGGAGGAGGAGGAGGAGGAGGAGGAGGAGGAGGAGGAGGAGAAGAAGGAGGAGGAGGAGGAGGAGGAGGAGGGAGGGCCCACAGAACGCGCTGCTCATGCTTGTGGCTCTATTGGAGCCCGCGGGGCGGGAGTTTCGGCGGGCCCCCAAGGGGAAGCAGGTGCGCAAATTTGCCAATCCGCGAGCATTCGGGGGGTACGTCTGGCCTCGACAGGCGTGTGGCAAGTCATGCGGGCTCGTCGTCAGTGGCCCTTTTGGAGCCGTCTTGGGGCCTTCTCGGGTCTATCTCAGGCTGTCTCGGGGGCTCAGGGCCATCTTGGTTTTCCTTGGGGTGTCTGGGGGGCTGTCTTGGAGGGTCTTGGGGCCGGGCGGGGGTTTTTGGGCCGTCTTGTAGTCTTGGGCTGGAGCCTTGGGGCCATCTTGGGGAACTTTTGGGCCGTCTGGACGTATTCTGGGAGCGGTTTGGACATCAGTGGATGGACTTGTGGCCCACCTGGAGACCTTCCGAAGCCAAAGAGCGATGAGTGCCTCAAGAAGATCAATAACCTGTGCCACCTGATGCTGTCTGTCGCTGGGGTGCACTGCGCGAAACCATCTTTGAGCCTCGTCTGCCCGCTTCTCGGGCGCGCTGGGGCGCGCCTGGGGCCGTCTTCGGCGCGTCGGGGCGCGCTGCGGCGTTTGCGGGCCCCTCGGGGCGCACATTCTGGACCCACGGCGGAGCGAAGCGCGCCCCGGGCGGCGGGAACCCTGCTACGAGCTGCCCTTGCGCGACGAGCCAGGCCGCGCGTCGACCACCACGCCCACGCGCGAAGGAGTTGCTGCATTTTGCCTCTCATCGCTGGCCTGAGAAAGCTTGCAAGAGTGGGGGCGATGGATAAGGACTGTGCCCAGCAGGCTTCAGATCCTGGAGGATTCCTATCTGATGAGGGCGGCGGTGATATCCATGGCCCATTCACAGTTTGAGTTTTGCTGGCTTCCAGGCACTGGATTTCTTATCCATTTGTTCCTTACCCAATGCCCTCTCCGTAGGGCATGCCATCGGTGATTTTGCTTGCTTCCAGATACTGGGTTCCTTATCCATTTGCTCCTAAACCAATGGCGATCATCGGTGATCATCGGCATGCCATCGGCTCGCGGAACCACTGGGCTTTCCAGCGATGCACGCACGCGCCGCAGGTGCGGCGGCGGACCTAGGAGGCAGCGTGCCGTGGAGTGGACCATCCGCGGGGTGGACGTCTCCGCCTGCCGCCTCGGCGGCGGCGGCTGCTGCACCGCCGCCAGGTTCGTGCTGCCAGACCGGCCAGCCGCAACCGGGGGAGCTGTGCTCCTTACCCTTAAGCCGGAGGTAGCCTGAAGTCGGGCCTGTCCCTCTACGGGAGGAATATCCAAGAATAGTAGAAATAGTCCGGGGACGAATTATTAGGGTATCTTTTTATTATGTCTCATTCTTCGTCCAAAACCCCCCTGCAGGAGGACAAGCCCGACTTACAGGTAGCGGGGTTCAGCGCAAGCACGGCTCAGCTAGAGCGCCAGGTCCTGCTGGATCCTGCCGTGCCGGACTTTGGCAGGGCCAGGTTCGAGAGCTGCTCGCGGCCCTCGAGGTGGCCTTGCACATGGGCTGAGCCTTGGAAGCCCCCCCAAACTCCAGCGCCGTTTTTTCTTCATTGGCTGAGCCGGGCTTGCGCTGAGCCAGGTGGGTCAACGTCCGAACTCTCCTGGGGGTACCCATCGTATCGACGATTTCTCGAGGATGTAGGGCGTCGAACCTGATGGGCCTCTCCAAGCGTGGGTTCATCGGCGCCACACAATGAGACTACTACTATGTGTGCGTCGCACCCGAAGGGGCGACGCGGGCGCCGAGAAATGTTATAGCACATGCTCCGTGGCGGGCGCTTTCTGGCCGTACCGATTGGGAGACTCTCTGTCATAGGATGGATGTATCATGTGTTCGGGTCGGACGCGCGCCTCCGAGGAGGACACGTAGTACTAGGTCCTGCTGCGTCCCAGGTGTCGGCGGCGAGCGAGGGGGGGAAATGGGAAGGCGAAGGCTTTCTCAGAAGGCGGCGGGGAAGTCCGGGGGACTTCCGAACCCTGTGGCGGGCGCTTTCTGGCCATACCGCTCGGGAAATCTCCGTTACAGGATGGATGTACCATATGTTTCGTGTCGGACGCACGCCTCCGAGGAGGACACGCAGCACTCGGTCCTTCTGCGTCCCGGGTGAGCTCCTCCTCCCCTCCCCTCCTCCCTCTTTCTCCCCTCCATCTCGTCTCTCCCCTCCCTCCCCCCCCTCCCTTTCCTTCCCTCCCTCCCCCCCGTCCTTCCCCCCCTGGCTCGCCACCCGATGTGAGGAGGAGGAGGAGGAGGCGGAGGAGGAGGAGGAGGAGGAGGAGGAGGAGCAGGAGAAGGAGGAGGAGGAGGAGGAGGAGGAGGAGGAGGAGGAGGAGGAGCTTGGCAGCCCCGCCCTCGGCTGTGGCTCGCCCGCCAGAGTACCCGCAGCTCCGCTTCGAGGTCGCGCTCGGCCTCGAGGCCGCCCCGGGCGCGGGCGCGGCCGCGCTGGCCGCGCGGGCCGGGCTCCGCGTGTGGGGCGGCCCGCCTGGGGGCTCCGCGCCGCAGGAGCTCCAGGTGCCGGCTGCACGTCAGAGCCCGGATTTCCGGCGATCTGCTCCTCCTTGCTTTTTGGTCAGCGGCCGCAGGCGAGAGCGCCAGCGGCGAGTCCAGTCAGAGCGGGCCGCGCAAGGACGAGTGAACCTAAAGCGGTGGGCCGAAGCCTCACGCGGCACCTCGGCGGCCAGGCCGGCGAGTGGAAGGGGGCTGACGGCAACTGCTGGGAAGCTGCACTGCCAGGGTGACTTCTCCTTGCTTCCGAAGAAGAAAAAGCCATATAAACATAACCTTTTTGGCGCCTCGCGCGGACTTCCGGCGCCGCCCCTGGCGCGGATCCAAGAAATCCGCGCGGAGCGCCAGAAGTTGAAGTTTTTTATATTTATTCTTGTTCTTCTATGCTTCGCGGGGTGCACGTCCGGATCGCGGAAAGACTGGGCGTTGGGTGGTTTGACTTGCTCGTCTGTCGCGGAGTTCTGCCGTGTCGTTCTGCCCGCCCCGGGGGCGCAGCCAGTGCCTCTGGAGGCGGGTGCGTCCCTCCCCCCCGCCCCCCCGTTTCAGGGCCAGGACGAGCGTGTGAAGCTCCATGAAAGCAGTAGGCATTCACCGCGTGTCAACACACAAGGCAATGCCAAGTTCAAACTCAGATGGACATAGCAACAACGCGCCATTGATATGATTCCGCGGGGGTGTCTTGGTGGTTTCGTGGGTTCGTCTGGGGGCTTCTTGGGGGCCTCTTGAAGGCTTCTTGCAGGCCCTTGGGGGCTTCTTGGGGGCCTCTTTGGGGCTTGGAGCCTCTTGGGAGCCTCGTTGGCCGTCTTGGAGCGCTCTTGCGCCGTCTGGCCCCTTCGAAGGCCGTCTTGAGGGCCTCTCGGGGCCGCCTTGGGGATCAAGACTGGGTGTTGGATGGTCTGCCCTGCTCGTCTGCCGCGCTGTTCTGCCGCGTCGTTCTGCACACCCCGGCGCGCTGCCAATGCTTCGGGGGCGGATGTGGCCCTCCCGTTCCAGCGCTGGGGCGAGCATGCGGATGTCCACGAAGCATTGAGCATTCACCGCGTGTCAGCACAAGGCAACGCGAAGTTCAAATTCAGATGAGCATAGCACCAAAGCGCTCTGCGTATACAATTACGGGGGCCTTTCTCCCCCAGTATGTGTGTATATATATATATATATATGTACATATATATGTACATATATATGTATATATGTACATATATATGTATATCTATATATATATATATATATAGATATATTTACGCGTATATGCACACGTATTTTATCAAACAAAACAGACTCTGGGGCCTGCTGGGGTATCTTTGGGGCCTCTTGGGGCCTCTTGGGGGCGCCTTGGGCCGTCGTGGGGCGCTCTTGTACCGTCTGGCCCCTTCGGAGGCCGTCTGGGAGACCTCTCGGGGTCGCCCTGGAGCTCTCTGAGAGTCCTCTTGGGCCGTCTTGGAGGCCTCTTGAACCGTTTTGGCGTCCTCGTTGGGCCGTCTTGGTGGCTTTTTGGACCCTCTTGGGGCCATCTTGGTCTGTCTTGGGGCCGTTTGGCCCCGTGCAGAGGCCAGCTTGAGCCGTCTGGGCGCCTTTTCAGACCCCCGAGAGGCCCAAGGGCCCAAATCATACATTCTATAGGCTTACGCCACATCCGCCGACCCCTTGATCGTCTTGGGGATGTCGTGTTGCTGTCCTGGAACGTACTTGTGTTGTCTTGTTTCTTTGGGTGGGCGGGCTCGAGGCTCTTCGAGGCCATCCCCAAGCGAGTCCGGGGGCATGTGGGGCCGTTCACGGGACGAATCTTACACGTTTGGAGGCCCCGAATGGGGTTGGCGGATGCGGGTTGCATCACACGCGTCCAGTCACGCGACAAGGCAGTGATCCGTGGCGGGTGTGATGGTGATCCGTGGTGATGGTGATGGCGATGGCGGTGGTCATGGTGCGGGTGATGGCGATGATGATGCTGGTGGTGATGGTGTTGATGGTGAGACGCGGAGATGGTGATATGGTACCAAACAGGAGAAAGCGGAGGAGGAGGAGGAAGAGGGGGAGGATGGGGGAGTGGCTGAGGAGGGTCATCGGAGGAGGAGGAGGAGGAGGAGGAGGAGGAGGAGGAGGAGGAGGAGAAGGAGGAGTGACGATTTGGGGAAAATGCCTGTCAACACCCGCGCCCATAGACGGCATGCGGCGGTCCAAAAACTGGACGAGTCGTTGTCGAATGGGACGCGGCGCATCTCGCCACCTTGCGCGGTATACAGGTAGGCGGCCGCACGGATGGTGAAGAAGATCTCGTGCGAGGCCTGACGGGGTCGTCTTGCATGTAGTTTTGGGCCTCTTGTGGACTTTCTCGTGGCTTCTTGGAGGCCTCGGAGGTTTTCTGGGAGGTCCCGCATGCCCTTTTGGGATGTTCTTGGAGCAGGCTGGGAGCCCTCTTGGGCTGTCTTGGGGACTTCGTGGGCTGTGTTGGACCCTCGGCGACCCTGCTTTGGGGCCATTTTGGCCGTCTGGGAGCGATGTTGCAGGTTTCTTTGCTTGTTGTGGACGTTGTGATTGCCGAGTAGGCGAGCGTGCGGAGTAATGCGTGGTTTTTCGAAGGAGACGAGCCGATTTTTGTTTCTTGCGACCCTCTCGGGGCGCATCTTAGGGGCCTTTTTGGGGCGTCTTGGCAGCTTCGGAGACCGCCTGGACGTCTGGGGGCGCTATGTTGGCGAATCGTGGTCCCCGGGACTGCCGGGGAGCGTTTTGGTACCCTTTTGGCGAGTTTTGGTAACTTTTAGACGAGTTTTGGAGCCCTGTGACGCGTTTGGTCCGGGGTCTGGCCGGGCCCCGGGGGGGGGGGGTCGAATTGGTAGTTTGGGGTCACTTGGGGGGGGGGGGTATGGGGGGGGGAAGAATCTCACGCGCCTAGAGACCCACAAAGGGTCGTCGGTTGGCGCCTTCTCAGACCCCCGAGAGGCCCAAGGGCCACTCTTTAGTTTTTTTGTAGGATTTGGGTCCCGAAAGGGATTTTGCATGTTTCAGTGGGCAGAAGTGGCGTGGCTTCTGGGGGGGTATGGGGGTTACATTATCATGGGCATCAATACGACATGTAGTACTTATGCAATGATTTGATATTCAGGATACGTTGGATCACTGCATTCGCGGGAAACGCTGCCGCTCAGCACGTCACCTGCGGACGTGGATTCCTCTGGCTTTGCGAGGTGCGCGTCGGGAGCACGTGAAATCCAGTAGTTGTGGGGCCTTTTTGCGAACCTCTTGGGGGCTTTTTGGGGGCCCAGACCCCAGGGGGCCTCGTGGAGGCCTTTTTAAGGCTTCTTCTTGGGGGCCTCTTGGGCCGTCCTGGGGCGCTTTGCCTTGGGGCTCTCTTGGAGTCCTCTTGGGCTGTCTTGGGAGCCTCTTGAACCATCTTGGGGCCTCTTTCGGCCATATGAGGGGCTCTTTTGGGCCGTCTTGGGGCCCTCTTCGGGGCTTATGGGGCCGTCTTGGGGCCATCTCGGAGGCTACTTGGGCCGTCATGGTCGAAAAGGGCGAGATCGCTAAAATCCTTGAAGCAACTTATGGGGAATTAAGGATTTTGGCATCTGGGGGGGCTCTTGGGGGCCTCCTTGGGGCCCTCAGGGGCCGTCTTCTGGACTTTTGGGCTTTCTTGGGACCGTCATGGGGCCGTCTCGGCCCGTCTCGAGACACGCTTGAGGCGTCTTGAGGCCCTCCAGGACCCCCAAGAGGTTCAAGGGGCCCAAATCACAGATTTGCATGTCTTTTTTCTGTTATGCAATCCTTGGATACTTGGGATACGTTGCATTGAGGCGTCCGCCGAAAAACGCGGCCGCTCAGCACGTCACTTCCGGACGTGGATTCCATAGGCTCATGCCACATCCGCCGAGGGCGATTTTCGGGGCACGCTGGGCTGGGTGAGGTTGCCCAGGGGCTCCTGTGGACATTTTTTGTTTATTAACAGGAGTCGACTTCCCCAAGCCTGGAGTGGCGGCCCAGGTGGTCCCCGTCAGCTTCGCGAGCACAGGGGCAGTATCTCGCACGCCGATGACCCCAGAAGGGGTCGGCGGATTTTGTCAGCGGGCGTTTTTTCGTTGATACCGGCCCTCGGGGGCCGTGGTTTGGCCCTCAGGACCATCAGACATGGGTCCAGATCCAGGACGAATAACTAAACCCGCGGAAGCGGTCGGGATTCTCGGGGTCGCGGATTGAACAAAACAGATCGGCGGCCCTGTTCGGCCGCGCGCCAGCGGGTCACTTTTGCGTGGGGTCGCTCCTGCTTGCAGCCGCCAGGTGTCGCTGCAGGTGGAGGAGCTGGCCGACGGCGAGGGCGCGGGCGACATCGGTGTTAGGGCGACGAAGTCTACACATACTCTGGGTTTCTTGATAAGCGTGGGGGGGTACCCCTTCGACGGGGGTCAACCTCGCCTCGTCGTCGCGCCGCGACGGGGGTCGGAGCGCCTTCGGCGCGCGGTGCCTGCCCGCGACGGGGGTCGATGTGGGGCTGTCGGCGGGGGTGACGCCCCCCCGACGCTTATTATGAACCTCGGGGTACGCAATGCCCCAGGCCTGGCCCATCCTGGGCCCAGGAGCGGCGTATGCGCCGTCCCGGCACGGCCAGGAGGCACATGCACCGCTGTTGGGCCCAGGGACCCAGACTTCCGACGACGCGATTTTGCCAGTGCGTGGCCCCGAGTTGTCCCGACCACGTCACCCCCGGGGTGGCTTCGATCCGGGCCAATGTCTGATGGCCCCAGGGTCCCCGAACGGGCCCCAGGGGTCGAAGCCAGTCTTGAGAAAGTCCTGCCTTCGGGGACTTGGGGATGGACCAGGCTCGGGGCAGCGGACATGCCTCGATCTCCTCGCCCCAGGCGTGCGCCCGCTCGGCAGGGTGGACGAGACCTTGCCGTCGGGGGATGGCACCGTCGTCTGCGAGTGTTCCATGCCCGCGGGTGCCCCCGCCACGGTGCTCTGCAAGGTTCGCCTGTCGTCCGCGATCCCCTTGGACGGCGCCGCGGACATCGTCTGCCTCTCCTCGCCCTCGGCACCAGTCGGAGGCACCCAAGAGGGGGTGAGGAACACAGCGGGCACGTCGAGTAAGAAGCGTGCCTCGCGGGCGTTTCTGATCCCCCGAGGACCCTGGGGACCCGCAGAAGCTTCGGGGCATCCCTGGAAGCTCAGAAATCCTCGACTGACATGCCCCTCGGTTTCTTGCAGCGGCATGCCTTATCGTACAAGGCCACACGATTTCATTGTTCAGTCAAGAGTTCGCTGAGGAGCTAAGGGAGTATGTCAACGTGATCCCACCGTTGTTTCCTATATGTAGACCGATGCTGCTGCTTTTTTAGATTTCTCTGCGATCGCCTATACACTTGATGCTCTTTAAGGCTATCTTGGGATCATCTGTGCGACGCGACCTGTGTCTGGCCAGGAGTCGTCAGAACGAGGGAGCGACTTGCTTTTGAGTTTCGGAGCCCCGTTCTCAGTTCTCATCGGGGGGGCTGCACACTGCCCAATTGTGGGACCACGCTGTGGCGTAACCGCGAGGTGCTCGTATGATTGGGAGTGAACGGTTGGTGAAGCGGTCCTCAACGCTGCGTTATTGGACACATGATTTCTTATCGTGCACGTCCACTGTAGGTGTGTGTGTGTGTGTGTGTGGCGCTCTCCCCCCCTTCCTTCCCCTCTTTGTTAATTCAAGCTTCGCGCGGCCCGCTTAGCTTCGACCGGAAGAGGGGCGCTCTCGACCCGCGAATCAAAAAAGTGTGTGTTTGTGTGTGCGTGTGTGTGTGTGTGTGCGTGTGTGTGTGTGTGTGTGTGTGTGTGCGTGCGCGTGCGGACATCACTGCTGGGGCCATGGCATCTCCCCGACTTCGCGGCCTCCCGGTCGCCCTTCGGCACGCTCCCTGGCCCCGCTCGTCCCTGCGCGCGCCTCGGGCCCCGACTCCCCCCCCCCCACCTTCCTGGCCCCCCCCCTCGGGCCCCCCCCCCCTCTTCGGGCCCCCCTTTTCGGGCCTTCCCCTTCGTGCCTCGTGCCTCGGGCCCCGCCCCCTCTTTTCGGCGCGCCCGCGCCAGCGCGGGGCGCCGCCGCGGCCTGAGCCCGCGGCGCGGCGAGCGGGCGACTCGAGCGGGAGCCCTCCGCCTCCAGGGGCACGGGCTCGGGCCCTGCAGCGTCGCTGGGAGAAAGTGCGCGCCCTCGCCGTGCCGCGGCCGGCGAGCGTAGAAGCACGGTGCCGTGGACAACCTGGGCATGCACGTGCGGCGTGGCCGTCTTCGGAAAGGGAAAACTCGGGAGAAGCAGTTTTTCAGGGTAAAGGAGGCAGAGCTATGTGGACACGTTCATACATCCCGAATGAACTATACACACATATGTGTATATATATATATATATGTATGTGCATAACCACAAACATACAGCAACATACATGTGTATGTATATATGAGTGAGAGAGAGAAGGAGAGAGAGAGAGAGAGAGAGAGAAAGCGAGAACGAGAGGAAGAGAGAGAGAGAGATAGTGCTATAGATATGTGTGTATGTATGTATGTAAGTATGTATGTATGTATGTATGTATGTATGCATGTATGCATGTATGCATGTATGCATGTATGCATGTATGCATGCATGTATGCATGTATGCATGTATGCAAGTATGCAAGTATGCATGTATGCATGTATGCATATATGCATGTATGCATGTATGCATGTATGTATGTATGCATGTATGCATGTATGCATGTATGCATGTATGCATGTATGCATGTATGTATGTATGTATATATGTATGTATGTATGTATGTATGTATGTATGTATGTATGTATGTATGTATGTATGTACGTACGTATGCATGCATGCATGCATGCATGTATGTGTGTATATATATGTATATATACTACTAAAACAACACTTAATACTAGTCATAATATCACTAATAATAATGCCAACATCAATAATAATAGTACGAATCGTAATACCAATGATATGAATAAGTACCGCCCCCCCGGCCCCGGATGCCACACCTCCCCGCCACATCTCGGGGACGCTCCCGGTACCGCTCCCCCGAGCGTTCTGGGGAGCCTCCACAGCGCTCCAGGAGGGCCCAAGACGACTCCCAGGAGCGCCCAGAATGTGAAAGGATGGTCCAAGACGCTCCCAAGCAGCCCAAGTCAGCCTTCCGACGGCTCTCGAGGCTCCCAGGTAACCTCCAAGAGACCCCAAGAGAGGTCCGAGAGGCGTCCCGGGACGGCCCGAAGAGGCCAAAATAGTAGATTTTCATTTGTTTGTTCGATGTTTTTGGCTTCTCGCGTTTTCGAGCTTCCAACGGTCCACTAGCGCCGAAGAGGCTCCCAAGACCGCCCCAAGACCACCCAAGAGACCCTCAGGACGGCCCCAAGACGGGCCAAGAAGGCTCCAAGACTGCCGACGAGGCGCCCAGGACAGCCCCAGACCACCCCAGAACAGGCCCAAGATGGGCCCAAGAGCGGGAGCAGGAGGCTTCCAGAGACCTCCAAGAGGCCTTTGGGACCCCCCAGAGGGCTCCAACATACCCCTGATCCTTGGGAGGCCCCCAAAAAAGACCCGGACGAGGCTCCAAGAACAGCCCAAGAGAGCTGCGCGAGCCGTCTCGAGAGAGCCCAAAGAGGGTAAAGTCGTTGATTTCCCATTGTTTTTCTAATGTTTTTCGCTTTCTCACGTTTTCCCATCTCCAACCCTCGAAGATCGAGGATTTTGAGAAGAAAGGGAATTCCTAGAATTTCTCCTCCTTTTTTTCAAAGTGGGACTCCTACTCGGGGGTCCTACACATCCCCTGACATCTGGCTGGTGGTACCGCGCCTCCTGGCTCCCCAGGGGGAGACTCCAAGACGCCCAAGGACAGCCCAAGACGACCCCAAGGAGCCCCCAGAACGTAAAGAACGGCCCAACACGCTCCCGCGCAGCCCGAGACACCCTTTCGACGGCTTTCCAGGCCTCCAGGAGGCTTCCAGACGGCCCCAAGAGAGGTCCGAGAGGCGTCCCGGGAAAGCCCGAAGAGGTCAAAATCGTCGATTTTGATTGTTTTTGTTCGATGTGTTTGGCCTTCTCGCGTTTTCGAGCTTCCAACGGTCCAAGACCGCCCCAAGACCGCCCCAAGACCGCCCAAAAGATTCCCAGGACGGGTCCAATACGGGCCAAGAAACTCCCAAAACTGCCGAAGAGGCTCCAGGTACCCCCCTCTTTTTTTGTTCTTCAGAGTGGACTCCTACTCGGAGATCCCACACATCCCCTGACATCTGGCCGGTACCGCGCCTCCCGGCTTCCCGGGGGGCCCCCAAGACGCCCAAGGACAGCCCTCATTTTCGCAGAAAGTTTGCTCGCCGAATGGGCGTGAGTCGCCGCGGCGCCTCGCGATGAACAGCATCCCCTCCAACGCCGCGCAGCGCGCCACAGATCTGGGCGCGCCGCTTCTCCCGAGCGGCGACGCGTGGAAGACCCTGATCCTGCGCTCGGGAGAGGTGCTGCCCTGGAGTGCCGAGGATCTGAAGTGCTGCCTCTGCGTGCATGGCCTCGGGGGCGCCTGGCTGCAGGCGCAGGTCTCGCGCGCGCTGCGTCGGCGGTCGGGCCCGTGGGTGGGACCTCCGCGGTGGGCGTGGTTCGGCGCAGCCACCGGCGCCTGCTGCGTGCCCCGCGCCCTCGTCTTCGCCAGCTGGAGGCTCGCGAGGAGATCGGGAAGGGCGCGCCGACTCCGCCTTCCCGACGGCGTCTGGCCAGCAAGCTGGGATGGGAGCCCGTGCGCGGCTGGGTCGAGGAGGGGGCCCCAGACGACCGCCCCGGCGTGCGCGTCGGGCGCGGCTCTCGTCGCCCGGGGCTCGCTGGCTCTCGGCGGGGGAGCCCTTCCCGCGTCGCCGGGCGGTGGCCGACCTGAAGGCCTACCTCCTCGAGGGGCCGAATCTGCTGGCCGAACTGGAGGACTTGAGTGGCGCCAGGCTGGCGCGCCACTGAAGCCCTGGCCGAGAGTGCCACGGCGACGCGTTGGGGGGGTGAGAAACATCGCCCTTGACAGACGTTGCGTGAATGTCGCGCGCGTGGCGCGGGTGGGCATCGCATGCGTTCCTAGTCCTTCCTTCCTGTCGCGCAGGCTGTAAGGCTCAGAGTCGTCGCGCGCGCGCCTGTTTGCAGGTCGAGAGCAGTGCAGCGCGAGGTCTGCGACCGAGTTCCAGCCGTCGGTTCTGCAGGGCAACTCAACGTGCCCACCAGGGCCTCGCAGTTCCCGGCGCGGTGTGGGGCATATTCGTCATCCGTCAGTGTGCGGGGCCCGCGCGAGTTGGCGACTCGTCGCCCTTGCCGAAGCCCCGCGCGCATTCCACTCGGAAGTGGCCTCCGCGCAGGCGTGGCGCAATGGCTCGTTCGCCGAATCGCAGGAACGCGACGCCGGCCGCCGGACCGCGTGAGCGCGGGCGACGAAGCGCCGCGGCGCACGCGAGTGAAAGCGACAGTGTCGTGTCAGCGCCGCTCATGCTTCGTCGTCGCCACGCCCATCGGAAGGTCTGCCGTCCGCACCTGCGCGGCCCGCGCAGTTTCCCCTCCGCTCGGTCCTCGGGCGCGCGGCGGCGCGCGAGCGCCTTCCGTTGGCGAGGTGGGAGCGCGCTCCAATTCCAACATCAAGTTGTGCCACAATTCTGTCTTATGTTGCAGCAGTGAGGGCAAGGGCTCCCACGAGGGCGCGAAGTTATTCGCGCTTCGCGCTTCGCGGTCCTCGCTCCTTCTCCCCCTCCTCCTCGTCCTCCTTTTCTCCCTTTGGGGGGGGGGCGCGAGAGCGCGAAGTTATTCGCGTTTCGCGCTTCGCGGAGCGCGAAGCGCGAAGTTGGGAGCCCTAGTGAGGGTGGGGTTGGGCGGGGCCCTCTGACTCGCTCGACCTGGCTGACATGACCGTATTCCTAGTCCGACTCCTGCCCTCGCTCCTACTGTCACCCATGCGGACATCATCTTTTACTCTCACTCGGATCTCTTTGGTTCAATTCTACTCGACCTCTACCATCTACTCTGCTCTATTTTACCGCGCTCCTATTCATTTCCTTCGCCCATATTGGTATGCACGGTGAATTTGCCACATGACCGGCCGATGTTGGTCGGGTCGGGCAGATCTCATCCTATTTGTCCCAAAACAATACGCAATCAATGTTTTCCGCTTCAGCATGGACATGGTGTCGCCCATGTTGCAAAATGCGTGGCCGGAATGGGACGCGGGGCGCATGCAACGCGAGGGGCTGAATTGTCGCTTTCGCGTCGGCGCCACGCTCATTTTTCTATAGAATTGAGCTCAAGCCCGGGTGCGGCGAATATTTTTCGGACGCGAATTTTTCGACGTGCGAGCGGGCGAAAATGTCGCTGTCGTTTCGGCGCCACGCAAATTTTATTCAAAACTGGCGATCGTGCTCCCTTGTCTTCCTATTTAGGGGCTGCGCCAGCTACCCGCGGCAAGCAAGGAAGACATACCCTGAACGGGGGTACGATCGAAGACGACGAGAGCAGGTATCTAGTGTTTGTGGGTAGACATTCATATTGAGTTGCACGCGAGCAGCGAAGAACGATCAGTCTTACGATGTTGTCTTGGGAGGTTCAGGGCCAAACTCGCGTAGCAACCCGCGGCGCCAGACGGCAGCGGCCGCAGCCGTGCAGCCGCACCGGTGCGGCCAGCCGCCCTGTGTTCCTGCTGCCCCCACTGTGCCATCTTGGCCGCTTCTTGGATCCATATACGCTATAGCCCTCGACGGGTATTGGGGTGTACAGGGAGGTAGGCTCGTGTGAGGTCCCCAGTTTGCTTCGCGACGTTTTGATTCGCACAGCGGGGAGCTAACCTCCCCATCTCGCTGAGAAGGCTTGGGTACAGCTTTCGTTGCGCGTCTGTTTGACAGCGCGCGCGCAGCTGTCTGGTGGTATCCTTGTTTCCAACGGGATACCTGGGATATGCAGCGAGGAGAAGGAGGAAGAGGAGGAGGAGGAGGAGGAGGAGGAGGAGGAGGAGAGGAGGAGGAGGAGGAGGCGGAGGAGGAGGAGGGAGGAGGAGGAGGAGGAGGAGGAAGAAGAAGAAGAAGAAGAATAATAAGAATAAGAAGAATAAGAAAAATAATTATAATAATAATAAGAAGAATAATAAGAATAATACTAAGAATAATATTACTAAGAAGAAGAATAAGAAGAAGACGAATAATAATAATAAGAAGAAGAATAAGAATAATAATAAGAATAAGAAGAATAATAAGAATAATAATAATAACAATAAGAGTAATAATACTAATAAGACGAATAAGAAGAATAATAAGAAGAATAATAATACTAAGAAGAATAATAAGAAGAATAAGAAGAATAATAACACTAAGAAGAATAATAAGAATAATAAGAATAATAAGAATAATAATAATAAGAAACATAAGAATAATAATAATAAGAGGAGGAGGAGGAGGAAGAGGAGGAGGAGGCGGAGGCGGAGGCGGAGGCGGAGGCGGAGGCGGATTCGGAGGAGGAGGCGGAGGCGGAGGCGAAGGCGGGGCGGAGGCGGAGGGGAGGAGGCGGAGGCGGAGGAGAGGAGGAGGAGGAGGAGGAGGAGAGGAGGAGGGGGAGGGGAGGGGGAGGGGGAGGGGAGGGGGGAGGGGGAGGGGAGGAGGGGGAGGAGGAGGAGGAGGAGAGGGAGGGAGGAGGAGAGGAGGAGGAGGAGGAGGAGGAGGAGGAGGAGGAGGAGGAGGAGGAGGAGGAGGAGATGAGGAGGAGGAGGAGGAGGGAGGAGGAGGAGGAGGAGGAGGAGGAGGAGGAGGAGAGGAGGAGGAGGAGGGGAGGAGGAGGAGGAGGAGGAGGAGAGGAGGAGGAGGAGGAGGAGGAGGAGGGAGAAGGAGTAGGACATGGACGAGGACGGGGGTGAGGGGGAGGAGTAAGAGCTGCAGCAGCATCTGTGAGGTGGCGATTCATCTGTGCAGGGGCGGAGAGTTATTTCATACCTCTTGCCAGCCAGCTGGGCACTGGTGTAGTGGCGATCGTATGCGAATGGTGAGGTGCTGGCGAAGGAGGGAGGCGGAGCAAATGAGAGGAGGAGAAGGAGCAGGAGCAGGAAGAAGATGAGGAGGAGAGCCAAGAGGAGGACATGGAGATGGAGGAGTGACGAGGAGGAGTGGCGAGGAGGAGGAGGAGGAAGAGGAGGAGGAGGAGGAGGAGGAGGAGGAGGAGGAGGAGGAGTGAGGAGGAGGAGGAAGAAGAGGAGGGTGGACACGAAAGGGCGTAAGAGGCAAGAGTCAGTGGAGCAATCGCCCCAATGCCCAGACATTCAATTGGGGGTTGGCGCCGGAGGGCCAGGCACGGGAGAACGGGTGCCCTGGCACAGTCGCAGAGAGTTCACATGCAGGTCAGCTTTTCGGAGAACGGCCCACAGGAAGCTCGAGCATCTGGCCTGTCTGGCGCTCCCGCAGCTTATGCGAAAAATGGCCTTACGTCTTTACTCAGGCAGCCTAAGGTCTGCAACATGAGCTCCACAGAGTACTTCGCAAGTTTCATGACTTGCTTCGCCAGCCCCTCATCTCATCTTCCTTTCTTCCTCCACCTGCTCCTTCTCTTCCTTCTTCATGCCCTCTCGTGTCCCCTCGTGCCTCTTTCTTGCACGGTGCTGTCCGATTGTGCGCTGCGTCTTGTCACCAGGAGGTCATCCGATCTCCCTGCGCACTGCCTGGCCCGATCTTGCCCCGTCTGTCCGCGAGCTGTTGGCGACGGGCCGAGCATGAAGGCGCTATCCGACAAATGCGTCGGCAAATCGAATGGGATTGTGCACAATGGGAAGGGTCGGGAGGTGGGATGTCAGGCGTGCCGGCGAGCGCAGCGTACCTCGCCTTCTCTCCTCCGTCCTCGCCCCCTCCCCTCTCGCCCCGCGCCGCCCGCGGCCCCCGGCACGGGCCCGCAGCCTGCTGCTCAAGCAGGGCTATGGTCCTTTTTTCTCTTTACATGTACCCAACGCTGTTCCGTACGTAACCATGGCCCCGGAGGCCGCCGCGCGGGGGGCCGGGCGGCGGCGGGGCCCAGGGGCGCCCTCCGAAGCGGGCGGGGGCGGCGGGCCGTCCGGCAGCAGGGAGCAGCAGCGGCAGCAGCGGCAGCGGCGGCGGCAGCGGCAGAGGCGGCGGCAGCCGCAGGGGGAGCAGCAGGGGCAGGTGGCAGGTGGCAGGTGGCAGGTGGCAGGTGGCAGGTGGCAGCGGCAGCAGTGGCAGGAGTCGTGGCAGGAGCGGGTGGCAGGAGCAGGGGCAGAATCGGGAGCAGCAGCACTGGCAGTAGCAGCAGCAGCAGCAGCAGCAGCAGCAGCAGCAGCAGCAGCACTGGCAGCACTGGCAGCAGCAGCAGCAGCAGCAGCAGCAGCAGCAGCAGCAGCTGTAGCAGCATCAGCCTCTAAATTTGTAGCCGCGCGGTAGGCTCGTGTCGTGTCGACGCGGCGGCGACCCCAGCGCGGGCGTTCAAGGTTGAACGCCGCCAATAGCGTGGAATCGGCTTGCATCAAACGATCCGCGCTGTCGGAACACTGCGATCCTTGTAGTTTGAACGATCCACGGGGTGTCAGAAACGAACGATCAAGTCGTTACGGCACGAATTCGCCGTACGTGGCAGCCAGAGCACATGATTGCTGTAGAGCTACCAGTACCATTACAAGAACCAGCATCAGAAGTAGCAGCGGGAAGCAGTATGGCAGAGTCATCAGCATCGTTGCAGCGTGCGCAGCATTCGTAGTAGCACCCATAGCAGCCATATTGGTGTCACCACCACTAGCAGTGGTAGCGGCAATAGGAGCGACAGAAATAACAGCATTACTAGTGTCCGTCGTCGTTGTCGAGTAAATGTTGTTGTCGCGGTCGTGGCCGTAACTAGCGGTAGCGGTATTGGTGCTAGTAAGATGTTTGATAGTCGTGGTGATGGGGCTCGTAATTGGTGGTGGTTGTGGTGGTGATTTTGAGAGTGAGACGGGGAACAGCAGTTCCAGCATTGGATTTTACGAAAGACACCGTCATCATCTCCCTCGCCCCGCAGTCGCAGTGGTCAAAGCAAGATGGATGGTCCCGGCCTTTTGGACAACATGATGATGCCTTGCCCGATCATGGCCGTCTGTATTGCGCATTTTCCCGCTCCTCTCTATCTCTCCTCCCTTCCCTTACCGCAACACTCGGTGTACGTTCTTCTTCTTCTTCTTCTTCTCCAGCGCGCAGCCTGGACTTCACGTGGCCGGTGACATCCGTCTTGCGTCCCAAACCAAGTATGTACAAGGGAGTGCGAGTAGGCAGGAGAGGATGAAGGAAAACTAGCAGAGCTTTCTAGAAGAGGGCAAGGCCAAGCAAAGCAGAGGGCAGATGACAAACAGGAGAGGCAAGAGAGATACCCGGGCGACAATGAAAGAGGAAGAGGGTCGACGCGCAGTGGAAGGTGCCATGCCAGGGCTGCAAGACAGGGTAGGTGCGCGCGATGGGGGGGGGGCATTGGGCGCGGCCGGATGGCGCAGGGGTCGCAGGCGCCCATGTACATGCTGAGACCAACTGCGCTGCTCGGGGGCCTGGCTGCCCTAGGACGCCCGCGCCAAGCGTACAGCTCATGAGACCATGAGCTCTTTGCATTTATCCTCCTCCCCCCTCCACAGTAAGATTCCTATCGCACAGGTTACGATCGGATTCCTATTGTACGAGTTACACTATGATTCCCATTGTACATGTTACAGTCGGACTCCTACTGTACAGGCTACACGAGGATTCCTATTGGACAGTGTGCAATAGGGTTGCCTTTGCAACGTTGCACTAGGATTCTTCTCGTGCAGATTACAATCGGATTCTCCGAGTACAAGATACATTCGGATTTTCACAGGATACAATGGGATACTTTTTGTACAGGTTACAGTAGGATTCCTTCTGTACTGTACAGGTTACCACTGTATTTGTACAGCTTAGAATAGGGTCTCTATTGCACATCTTGCGTCAGGATTCTGACTGTACGGGTCACAATCGGGTTCCTACAGCACAGGTTGCAATCGTACCCCGCGTGTACAGTTACGATAGGATTCCTACTATACAAGTAACCATCATCTTCTGAGTGTACCGGTTTTATTCGGATTTTTATTGTATGACTTTAACTATGGTGTCTGTTACGCGGGGTACAATATGATTCAAGTTTTACTGGTTACAACCGGATTTTTATTCTACAATATACAAGAGAATTGTCGTTGTATACTTTGCAACCGGATTCTTACTGTACGCTGCGATTCCCAATGTAGTGGTTGAGGGTTGAGGGCTTAGGATGCAGTCCTTTAGGTTTACCTGGTCGATTTACCCACCACATATACTTTTTTGATACCTAAGAGAAGGCGTTTGGCAAACTTTCTGTTCTACAGTTTAAACTCGGACTCCCATTGTAGAGGTTATTATCGGATCCGTCTAGTACAAGTCAGATTCGGATTCCTATCGTCAAGCATACAACAGGATTCTGAGCTCGCAGGTTACAGTCGGATTTGCTGCGTATGTTGTTGTTTGTTGCTTTCTGGTCTGGGAATGAACGAAACGCTGGGTATGTTTTTTGATTTGCTGTGTAGGGTTTGGGAAGCGGCAGCGCTCGCCGCAGCGCCCCGCCCAGCATTCTTTTTGACCCTCCAAAACCAAGCGATCAAAAACCAAACGTGCGCAGCGCTTCGTGCCCCCAGTGCCACGAAATGCTGCGTTTTTTGTTGTTGTTTGTTCATCTGCTCCGGGAATCAACGAAACACTGCGTATGTTGGAAGGCCCCAGCCTTCGCCGCGGCCTTTCAACCAGGACGTCTCCATCCCAGCATCCAAAACTAGAAGCACCAACAAAAACCTGACATACGCAGCGTTCCGAGCCTTCGGTGCCACGAACCGCTGCGTATGTTTAGCTGTGTTGGCTTCTCTGATCTGGGAATCAACGCAATACTGCGTAGGTAAAAACATAACATGAAATTTGGGTTTTTATGCTGGGCTGCAGAGGTCCTGGTTGGGAGGCCGCGGCGAGCGCTGAGGCCCTCCCGAACCCTTAAAACGAAAAAACAAAAACATATGCACAGTGTTTCGTTGATTCTGGCTCAAGCCTGGCTCAAGAGGCGTCCCAGAGATCGCTCGGTCGGCCATCTACCCTTCCCCAGTTGCACTCCCGACCTTCCCTCTGCCATGGCGCCGTGCCAGGTTTGCCTCCGCCATGGGGTGCAGGGCGAGGCGCTGCCGGGCTTGGCTTTCTGCGCCGCACATGGTGGCGCCTCCGGCGACGACGACGCGACGGGCCTCACCCAGGCTGCTGCGAACCTTGCCGTGCAACCCCCTCCTGGACTACCAGGCCACGGCCCTCTTCCGGACGCATGGCTCGCGGAATTCATGGATGATGAAATGGCGCAGCATTTTGGGCTGGTGCAGGCCGCCAACATGACGCTGCCGCAGGACCTGCAGAATCTCCCCATCAAGATTCCCTCCACCTGGGAGGCCCTCCGCGCCATTCTGCTGAAACTAGCCTACAACCCCGTCTCCGCCAACCCATGGAATGTCTTGGGTTTCGGCCCACTCGACGGCCCCGCGCCTACCGAGCAGGGCATCGCAAGTCGCACGCGGACGGCTACCATCCTGTGCTCCCTCGGTCAGGCTGCCGATTGGGACCCGGCTGGGAGAGCGAGCGCGGAGGCGGCCGCTGCTCACTTCGCGACCGCTGGCGCGCGGTGCGCGGAGCAGTTGGACGAGGTTTTGCGCGAGCGTCGCCGTCTCCGTCCCTCCGAGCTCCCACGATGGAAAGAGTTGGGAGCGTCTGCGCTACAGGCAGTCCGCGCCATCCCAACATGCGCAGACGCCACCTTAGCCACGCAGTGGTCCCAGCTCCTCAGCAACACTACCACGGACCATTCGGTCATACTGGAGCAGCACCGTGAATTGGCCACACTCTTGGAGAAGGGCGACGCGCGGGCCCTGGAGAAGATGGGGGGGCAACAGATCTTGGCTTGGGCACCGGTGGACACCAATGCGCTCCAGAGGATCCTTGCCGGTCTACTCCGACAGCCCGATCCAGCACTTCGCCCTCAGCGACTTTCGCTTCTGGTTCCGATCCCCCATTTTCCTGGTGTCGACTCTCCGGCCAAGCTTTTCGACCTCTGGTGGCACCCGCTCCTCGGCGAGAAGCCGCTGTACATCTCGTTGGTCCGTGCCGTGGATATCATCCTGCAGCCTGTGGAGTACATCCTCCCAGGAAGGTCCGCTCCCCGGCATGTACGGCAGGGCCTCGCGAGCTTCACCATCACCACGGCAGGACACCGATCGTCACCGACCGTCTTCTCCCCCTTGGCCCCGCTGCTCCAGCTCCCCGCGGTGAACTCTTTTTGGGTCGACGTCCCGACTCAGCTCTTCCCGAACTTCATGATCAAGATGCTCAGCCCCGAGGTCACCAACCATGGTGTTTCTTTCCTCTGCCGGCATACCTCCAGAAGTTGGGGCAGCACTCCGGAGGTCCCGCGCGTGTGCGTGGAGATCATTCTACCGAGCTCTCTTTCCGAGGCGGGTTCCATGCTCGCCATGCGCTTCCTGCGGAGGACCGTGCTGACTGAGCAGATGTACCTTGGGCACAAGGAGCTGTACACGTCTCCAGACGCCCTCGTGGTGGAGTGCAACAGCCCGCTGGGACTGGTCCGTGCGTGGCCGTTGTGCTCACAAGCGATCTTCCTCTCATCCGACAGGGTGCTCGTCTTCACGTCGGCCTCCGTGGAGTCGTGGACCGCGTTGCTCGACAGGGGCCTCCAGGAGGATGAGAACCACGCGATCACGAACATTAAGCACAAGGCCAGCAGCTATGGCGGCCGTCCCTGGGCATTTCCATCCGCTACTGCTCTCGCCCTCGCTGCCTCCCGTCGCCAGCGGGGGCGCGGCGGTCGCAGCTCCACCATGTGTGACAACATCGCGGAGATCACCGTCGCCGGGGAAACCGGGGACAACGGAAGCGTGGTCATCAATCAGCTCCTGTCTCACGTCTGTGCTGCCACGGGCCTGGCGCTCTCCGCGGCCCCCCCAGGTCAGGTGCCACGGCCAGGACAGTGGGTCCATCTTGCTTCTCGGGGCGCTAGCGCTCATCCTGGCCGCGCACGCGTGTACCTACACTCACAGGAAGATGTCCAGCAGGTGTATCGCTCGTTGCATGGTCAGGTGCTCCAGGTCGGCGTGGACTTCTTGGCCATCAGGGTGTCCAACGACGTCCAGGACTCTCGCACCCTGCCGGGAAACAGGCGGCGGGGGGGGCAGGGGGCTGCCTCCCCCGCCGCCGCGTGACCTCCCCAGCGCCTTCGACGAGCTATGGAATTCAGATTTTTGATTGCAAGGGTACCTCATGTTGGCTCGTGGACGTCGCCTTCGAGCTCCAACCGGCTAGTGCCGGCCCGGGCTCCCAGCGCCGCGCTCCCTACAGCATGAGTGGGCATATCACGTCGTCTTGTTCTTCGTCACCTTCTTCTCAACGTTCTCGGCGTACATCTACTCAGCTACCTGCACTTGCACTTCTTCATCTTTTTCATCATGTTTCTACCTCTATGGATCAGCTGCCCGACGACTCCATGACGGACGTTCCGGTCCAGATTCGGCTTCAGAACGCATTTCGGCGCGCGCTGCGCCCCAGTGCGCTCCCTGCAGCGCTGCCTCCACGCACTCGCGCACCCAGAGGTCAGCCTTCGCTCGCCCACAGCCCGTACCTCGGCGATGTCTCCGTCATCACATGGAACACCCAGGCCCTCTTCGCCGCGGACCCCGGCCGTCATCGCCGGAAGGCGACCTACGTGAGGAAGTTGATGGCCACCCACGATATCGGCCTCTGGACCGAGACGCACGGGTCCAATGGAGGCAATGAGGTGTGGAGAAACCCCGATGCTTGCACATCTTGGTGGTCGCCAGGCCCCACGCCCGCCAGGGCAGGAGTGGGGGTGACGATCAAGAACTCCTTCCTCAAGCAGTTTGCGGCGAAACCTCACTGGCAGATCATTCTCCCGGGTCGTGCTGCAGTACTACATCTGCGAGGCCCCAGTGGCAATCTGGACGTTGTTGTCGTATACTTCCACACTGGTGCTGCCGCCTCCCCAGAAGACATCGAGGCTGCAGGGCTGTCTCACCTGGGCCGCCCCCCATCTTTCCCCGAACTCCGAGACGCTCTCCGACGGCGGCTTTCGCGGCACATCGCTTCCAGGGACCAGGTTCTCACGATCCTCGGAGGAGACTTCAACTATGTTGCGGACGTTTGCGACAGACGCTGCACCTCCACCGCTGCCGTCACGGGTGGGCGGGATCGCGGGGAAGAGGCAAGTTGGCACCGACATTTGGGACTTCCTCATGGCCTCCACGAGCTCCACCAACCCGACATGACGTATGCTTCGCCTTCGTCCCGATCGCGCCTGGACCGCATTTACTGTAATCAGGCCGTGGTGGAAGGCTTCGATCGGAAGCTAACTTGCGCTGCATTGGAGTGGCAGTCAGAGCTATCTCGACATAGAGCCGTCAGCTTTCGGCGTTCACTGCCGCAGCGGGAACCCGACTCATGCGCCCCGATATCGGACCTCACATTGGATCACCCCGAATGGCCGCGCAGAGTGGCGCTCGCGTGGCAGGAGATGCTGGACAGCGAACCTTCCGCCTCGCCTCCACGGCGGCTCGTGCTACTCAAGCGGGCCATGCGCGAGGCCGCCAAGAACTTCGGCTTCGAGGCTTCGGGTCCGCCGGGCCCGCTTGCGCACGAGGATCGCCTCGGGGTCACCATGAAATTCCTCCGCGCCTCAGAAAAGGGCTCGGCAGGCGGCGTCAGCCAATGCATCCAGCGGTATCCCATCTTGAAGGATCTCGTGGACAACCCTTACGACTTCCACACGAGCCCTGGCCGTCGCCTCCGGCTGGTCCGAGTTCACGCTGCCGACCTTGCTCGCGATCACGCCATCGACGAGCTGGGCAGGCTCCACGCCGACTTGAAGGACCTCTCTGATGCGCAGGCGGCGCGGCGGCGACATCAGAACCATCGTCTTCTTACACGCTTGTCTCCTGGCCGCGGCTGCTCCCACTACGCGCTCAGTGACAGCGCTGGCCACGTGAGCACATCACCAGAGCACGTCGCAGGAGTTCTGCGCGACCATTGGTCTGGGGTCTTCCGCAGACGGGAAACGGACACAACCTTGCGCCGCACCTGGCTTGCAGACGAGGCCTCGCGCGCCTCGCTGGCAGACCGCCAGTGCGTGCCCGGCGTCGCCGTGCCCTTCGAGATCTTCGAGCGGGCGGTCCAGCACACGAGCAACAGCTCTCCTGGACCAGATGGGATCCCGTTCCGCGCATGGCGTGCTTTAGGCGGCTTCGCGACGAGAGCTCTGTACGAGGCCTTCCTGGCCATCGCCAGCCCCAGTGGCGCGGCGCTGATGGACTCGGACTGGGACTCGTTCAATGAGAGCTCCATGGTCTTCCTCCCCAAGAAGCCATCAGGCATTACTGGAGACGGCATCGAGTTCTATGTCCCCTCGAACATGCGGCCCTTGAACATCACGAATACAGACAACAGAATTATATGCAGCGCGGTCCGCATGTACATTGAGCCCACCGTTGCCCCCGGGGTCTCCGATTGCCAGCGGGGGTTCCTGCATGGGCGCTCGATGCTTGCAAACCTCATGGACGTCGAAGAGTTCATGCTCCACCACTCGCTTAAGTACGACTCGTCCGCCATGGTCTTCTTCGATTTCGAGGCGGCCTTCCCGAGCGTCAGCCAGGAGTTCCTTCTTGATGTCATCGCGGCCCGGGGTTGGCCGCCATGGTGCGTGCATTTCATCCAAGCGCTGTATCGGAACAACAGGTGCCGCATCGCGCACGGCGGGTCCACTTTCGACGGCTTCGAGCTCACCGCGGGGGTCCGCCAGGGCTGCCCCCTCTCCCCGCTCCTCTTCGCCGTGCTTTCGGATGTTCTTTTGCGGAGGCTCCCGCGCCTCATCCCAGACGCCGTTCCTCGCGCCTACGCCGACGACCTGGCCGTCGGCCTGGTTCGCGGGACGGGGGACGCTTCCATTCTTGAGCACACCTTCGACGAGTACGAGCGACTGTCGGGGCTGCGACTACACCACGGAAAAACGGTTTGGGTTCCATTGGCACTGGAATCAACCGACCGCGTGAGAGAGCGTCTCCAAGTGGCCGCGCCCACGTGGAGCGACTTCACCATCCGCCGGTACGCAACTTACTTGGGCTTCGTCGTCGGTCCGGAACGCGGTGAACATTCGTGGACAAAGGCTTTGGACAAGTTCATTTCCCGGGCCAAGGTGTGGCGGGGCATCGGCTGCGGAATGATGCTGACCCTCTTGGCTTACCGCACCTACATCTTCCCCGTGCTCTCCTTCCTCCTGCAGCTGGACCAGTTGCCGTCCAATTGGGACGTTGTGGAGCAGCAGGCATGCGTCCTCCTCTTCCCCGGCCCCCGCTGCTGGACTACCCCAGCGGCGCTCCGGAGCTTGCGGTCCTTGGGGTTTCACGCGGAATTGGTCGACGCAGCATCCGTGGCGATCGCGGCCAAGTGCCGGGTATATCGATGGGAGAACACAGCTCATGGAGGACTTCAGGTACGTCGTCGTTCTCGTTTTTTGGACGCACTCCGACTGGATTCTGATCATTTGGATCGTTTGGTTGCCTGGAGCGGCTGGTACGGCCAGAATTTCTTCACGAACCTCACAAACGCGCGCGGCCATCTGGAACACAAGGCAGCAGCAGCCAGAGTGTCGGTCGAGGCATTGGTTCAGGGCGACGCGCCGGAACCAGCGCCGAGGTCTGAATGGCAGAAGCGGTGTCGGATTATATTGGCGGGCCCGCGCCCGCAGGGCGCCGTCCGCCACCTCGACCGCTGCCTTTCTCGTATCCAACTCCCGGTGCTCCGTGGGCGCCGCTTGGAGCGCGCGACGCTCGCGCTCCGCGGCCTGGCGCCGCTGGTGCCCCCGCGGGTGTGGGCATCGGTCTACCGCGTCATGTGCAACGGCTGGACTACAGGGCGCCGCATGCAGAGGCCAGCGCCTTGCGCGTTTGCATGCGGACACGGGGAGGACAGCGTCGAGCACTACATCCACTGCTCCAGGGTCGCGGAGTTCGGGCGCAGGCAGCTGGCGCTGACTGCCCCTCCACCCGGCGAGCGCTTGTCTCACTTTCTGCTCCTCTCCCCCCGTTTTTCCGAAGACACGGCGAGCGCTATCGCTCGCCGTGCCCTGGCGGTGTATTGCGTTTACGCGGCATCCACAGCGGCGCGCCACGGGGCCACCTCCAACGCGTGGGAGGCCATGTGGCAGTACGCTAGGGAAGCTTATGCTGCGCATCCTCGCCTCGCATCGCTCGTGGCCGCAGTGTGGCAAAGCTGAGTTAGTTCCCCCCTCCTCTCCTCCGCTCCTCGTCGTTGTCGTCCGTGGTCGCTGCCCATCACATTTCTTCCCGCGTGTAATGTACTGACTCGCCAATGAGCGCGACACCTTGGGAGCACGCCTTCTTCTGGTCAGCGGGGCGCCCAGACTCACAGGAGTCGGCTGGCGATGACCCTCAGGGCTTTGCTCAGTGCTCTCCTTCCTTCTCCTCCTCCGCCTCCTCCTCCCCCTCCTTCTCGTGCCTTCGTAAAACCCGGTCTTAAGTAACATTTCCGCCCTGGCCCCCGGGCAATAATTGTCTCGGGTGCTCTTTCGCTGTCCCTGCCACGTGCCTGATAGCGTCTCCGTATTCTTTGGTGGTCGGCTGCCCACGCAGCCCGGCTTCCCTCCATGTCCGGGGGCAGTGGCCATGCGAAGTTGTCGAGGCATCCAGCCACCGTGGTCGACGCGAGGAAAAAAAAAAAAACAGTGTTTCGTTGATTCTGAGACCAGGAGAACCAACACAACCAAACATACGCAGCGTTCTGTGCCCTCGGTGCCACGAAACGTTTTTCTTTGTTTTTTGTTTTTTGTTTTTGTTCCGCTGTTCCCCAATCAGAGCTTGCCTCTGTAGGGGTCCTAGCGGAACCATGTGGTTAGGTGAGGTGTGTCGCCGATTTCGGTGGCGGGCCCGGATGCCCGGGTGCCCGGGTGCCTGGGTGTCCGGGGGTGCCCGGGTGCCCGGGTGCCCGGAGGTGCCCGGGGGTGCCCGGATGTGCGGGGGGGTGCCCGGAGGTACCAGGGGGTGCCCGGGTGCCCGGGGGTTCTATCTGTTTGTAGCCTTATATATATATATATATGGATGTATGTATATATATGTATATATATATATATATATATATATAGCTAGATGTATGTATGTATGTATGTATGTATGTATGTATGTATGTATGTATGTATGCATGTATGTATGTATGTGTGTGTGTGTATGTATGTTTGTATGTATGTATGTATGTATGTATGTATGTATGTATGTACAGATATACACCCTATAGCCCTATAGCCCTAGAGCCCTATAGCCCTATACCCCTATAGCCTTATAGCCCTATATCCCTACAGCCTTTGGCCCGATAGCCCGATAGCCCTATAGTCCTATAGCCCTGTAGCCCTAGTAGCCCTATAGCCCAATTGCTCTATAGCCCCATAGCCCTTTGGCCATCATAGCCCCATAGCCCTATAGTTCTACAGCCCAATCGACCTATAGCCCTAGAGCCCTTTAGCCCTTACATATAGCCCTAGAGCCTTATAGCCTTGTAGCCTTATAGCCCTATAGCCCCATAGCTCTGTAGCCCTATATTCCCATAGCTCTATATGCCTACAGCCCTATAGCCCTATAGCCCTATAGACCTATAGCCCTATGGTCCTATAGCCCGTTAGCCCTATAGCTCTAAGAAGATTCTGATTGGGGCTTTTCTCCGGTATCATGTTTTTTTCCCCAATCAGAGTTTGCCTCTGTCGGGGTCCCAGCGGATTCATATGGTTAGGTGAGGTTTGGCGCCGATTTCGGCGGCACGCCCGGGTACCCCAGTGCCCGGGTGCCCAGTTGCCCGGGTGCCCAGGTGCCTGGTAGCCCTGAAGCCCTATAGCCCCATAGTTTTATAGCCCTGTAACCCTATAGCCCAATATTTCTATAGCCTATTTATTGTTATAGCACCATGGCCCTATAGCCCTAATAGACCTATAGCCCTATAGCCCTATGGCCCATAGCCCTGTAGCCCTATAGCAGTCCTATAGCCCTATATCTCTATAGCCCTGTAGCCCCACAGCCCACTAGCCCTATAGGCATATAGGCCTATAACTTTATAGCTCTATAGTCCTATAGCCCTGTACCCCTATTTCCCCATAGTTCTATAGCCCTATAGCCCTGTAGCGCTATAGCCCTACAGCCCCATGACCTTATAGTCCTCTAGCCCTATAGCCCCATGGCCTTTTAGTCCGATGGCCCTACAGCCCTGTAGCCCTGTAGTCCTATAGCCCCAAGAAGATTAGGATCGTTTTTTGTTATCCGGTATCTTTTTTGTTTGTGCTGCATGCTGGGATGGAGACATCCTGGTTGGAAAGCCGCGGCGAACGCTGGGGCCTTCCCAAGCCCGACAAACCTTCAAACCAAACATACGCAATGTCCCAAACCAGCAGAACCAAAGAAGCCAAACATACGCAGTCTTTCGTGGCGCTGGAAAAAAACAATACGCTTGCGCGCACGATGCCTGTGACGGTTGGTCAGAGCGGATGAGTGAGTTGTGCAAGCTGTGAATGAAACTTGCGGTTATTCGGATTCGTTCGTTGGGCGCTTCGGGGGGTCGCAGGGGGGGGGGGAACGTCCATACGTAAATACATATATAAATATAGACATGTGTATATTTATAGATATATGTATAGGTATGTTTGTGTACACATCTATAGATATATGTATACGCACGTGGTTCGCGCATCACGCTACATCCCCCGATTCAGCCCCCTTCTTTCTTTGTCCCCCTCTGCATTTTCTTGTCCCCTGGCAAATCTCTTGTTAGTTTAGACATTTGTTTGTTGTTGTCCCCCTTCTGTGTCCTTTGTCTTCATCAGTATCTATATATACACATATATGTGTATAGGTGTTGGCGGTTTTCCTTTCAGTCTTCTGTGTGTGTATATATATAGAGAGATTTCTCTTTCTCTCTTTCTGTACCTATACGGTTACATCTACATACATATTTCCCCAGCGGTGCTTGCACCTGGGGTCTCCTAGTTCTTTCCCATCGGGGGCCCCCAAATTGGGTGGTGACCACACCGTGCGGTGAGTCGGCTGGGATTCGGGGTCACCGCACGGTTTTGGGACTCGAAGCCTTCTCCGAGGACGTCTCGGGCGGCTGGGGCTTCCGGGGTCCCAAGACAGTGCGGTGACGGACCGTGCGGTGAGGTCTTGGGGGATTTCGAGGTCACCGCACGGTCTGTCACCGGAGCTGGCCTAATCCGTCGGTCTGGAGGCTATGTGGTCGCTGTCGCCGCCCCGTCGCCGCCCGTTTTATGGGCTAGTCCGTCGGTCTGGCGGCTATGTGGTCGCCGTCGCCGCCCCGTCGCTCTGGGCCTGCCCGCCGGTGTGGCGGCTATGTGGTCGCTGTCGCTGCTCTGTCGTCGTTTGGGTTGCGCACCAAAGAATTTTTGTGTAATAGAGGAATGATGATCTACCACCGCCCCCCGTCCTTCCTGACAGGGGGTGTGCAATTTTCGTGTGAGTCAGCCCCATAGTTCGTTCTACATATGAGTTCGTATCATCCCAGCCAAACTGGGTTCGACCCGCCCCACTTATCTTCGCAAAACCATGCTATGCGCGCGATCCTTAGGTTTCGTGAGGATTTCAAGATCGAGTGCCCCGAAACATACATGAACAATACAGGTTTTGCAGCGTGATTGTTCAACAAAGTTTGCGCGCGCGCTCTTGCGAATTCGTAAGAAATCCCTCGCGACCGAACGTGCGTCTTGCGCGCGCATGTCGACATCATTCGAACGTCTTTGCGCGCGTCCTGGGGGGGCGCGATCCCCGTCGAATCGCATTCGGCGGGGAGCGAGTTGGGGGTGAGAAGGAGAAGGCTTTTTCAGAAGGCGGCGGGCATTCTCAGAAGCCTTCGCGCCTTCAGAGAGGTTCTCCGCGTCTTCGGGGAAGGCCTAGAAACTTTTCAGAAGGCCGGGGGGCTTCCGAGCCTTCTGACAAGGCCCGCCCCTTCTCACTCCCCCCCCGGGTTCGCCGCAAACGTGCCGCGCGGGCCCCTTGCGCCCGTCGGCCGCGCGCTTGTCAAAATCCCCTTGCAATTTTGATCCCCGACACGCGGGCGCCATCATCGTCATCGGTGTGATCAGCATCGGCGCCGTCCTTGGCCTCCTGAAGTGCCCACGCGTCAGCGCGGCCTGCGAGGCGCGCCGGACAGTCCCCAGCTGTCAGCGCCACCGCGGCCGCGTCGGTCGCGCCAGACTAGCTGGCTGGTCTGCGCGCGAACCTGCGCGCGCCAGCGCGGCCGCGGCGATGCGCCAGCCAGCGGCGAGCAGTCATCGCAATCGCCGCCGCGCGGGTTACACATGATTCTGCCCCATCGTTCACCCAACATGCGAGTTCATAGGGCCCCAGCCGAGACCCGCCCGTCATCATCCTTTGCACAATCGTTCTGCGCGCACTTTCGTCTACCAAAAACCAGAAAACTTTCAGCGTCCTTTGCTGCGGCGGGACGAAATGGACTCGGGCGCTTTGTCGCGCGCGTATTCCATCGCCAGTAACAAGTAGGACTTCAAAATCGAGTGTCCCGAAACACAAACGTTGGCAGCGTCGGTGCAATCATCGTCGTGTCAGCCGTTGTGGGCGTCGCCATGATGCTGCGCCCGCCCGGGTCACCGACTCGCGCTGAAGCGCCTGCGCGCCAGCGCGGCTTGCGAGGCGCGCTGGGGGGCCCTTGGCGGTCAGCGCCACCGCGGCCGCGTCGGTCGCGCCAGACTAGCCGGCCGCTCTGCGCGCGAACCTGCGCGCTTGCGCGGCCGAAGCGATGCGCCAGCCAACCCGATCGCCGCCGCGCGGGCCGTGCAAACCAAGTTGCCCACGGGGTGGCGTGATCGTGCGACCAGTGGAGTTGACAGTTCATGGCGAACAATAGGTAAGTTTCTTTTTAAAAATAATATGAGCTACCTCCCCCCCAGACTGAGCGCCCCGTTTGTCGCGTCACCCTTTGCGCGCGGTTCTGCCGCGTCGCCCATCCTAAACATGAGGTTGTACCATCCCAGGCAGGCTGGCGTCGCCGCCCCCCCCCCCCCCCTCCCTCCGCCGCCCCTCCCCCGTTTCCCCCGCCCCGCGCCGCCCCGCCCCCCCTGCCCCCGTTCGCCCCCTGCGAGGAAAAAGTGCGCGCGCATATTCTTGCATCGCAAATCGCAAGTTTTTTCCCGAACATCCCTTGCAACAAATGGGACGAAGTGGACGCTCGAGCGTCGTCGCGCGCGCGTGCCGGCTTTTTTCATAACCGTAGGTTTCGCAAGGGCTCCCAAACCGAGTACCCCGAAAACATAGACGCAGGTGGTTTTGCAACATCAGTTTTCAAAACCAGACAGCGCCCGCGTTCTGGCGGATTCTGGCAAAACCCTGGTTTCCAACGTGTTCATAACATGCGACCAAACGGGCCTCGCGCGCGCGTGTCGGAATCGCAGGGGCGCCCTTGCGCGCATCCTGTCGCGCGAATCCCCGCCAGCAAACGCGGGGCTCCGTGCGCGCGCGCGTCGTCGCGCGCGCGCCGTCACCTTTCGAGAACCTAAGTGTTGGCAATGGTGTCGAGATCGAACGCGTGGTTTTTGCAACATTTGTCAAAAGCAAAGGCTGCGCTCGCGGTTTTGCGGGTTCTTAAGAATGGCATGGCTTGTTCGACAGTTGCAGAACATTTTGCCGAACGGACCTCTTGCGCCGCACGTCGACGTCATTCGAGCGCCCTTGCGCGCGCGCAGGGGGTGGGTGAACCCTCGTCGCCGACGCGAGGGCGCCAGCGTCGTCGTCGGCGCGGTCAGCATCGGCGCCGTCGCTACTATCATCGTCGCGTCTGCCGTAGTCGACGTCGCCGTGGTGCCGCGCCCGCCCAAGTCGCCAGGGCGCGCTGAAGTGCCTGCTGGGAAGCGCCCAGCGGTCAGCGTCCCCGCGGCCGCGTCGGTCGCGCCAGACCTAGCTGGCCGCTCTGCGCGCGAGCATGCGCGCCAGCGCGGCCGCGGCGATTCGCCATCGAGCGGCGAGCAGTCATCGCAATCGCCGCCGCGTGGAGTGACTGCGCGGTTAGTCGCATTGCAATGTGCATGCGATTTTGACACATCGCCCATCCTAAACATGAGTTCGCACCATCCCAGGCAGACCAGCATCGCCCCCTTCTTCTTCTGCAGCAAAAACATAATGGCGCGCGCCCTCGCAACAGATGGAACGAAGTGCGCGCGCGCGTCGTCGCACGCGCGTGCCAAATTTTTAACAATTATCCCAGTGCGACCCCGCCTAGGAGTTGGAGGATCTAGGAAAGCAGCATCTAACATCTATATGAAGCTAAGCTAAGCTAAGATGAAGCTAAGCTAATAGGAAATACACTGAGCTAAGATGAGATATGCAACGCGAAGCTAAGGGGACGTCACTGGGGGAACCGCGGGGCGGGTGCTGGGGGAACCGCCCGGGGCGGGCCCCACTGCCCGGCCCTTTAAGCTACCGAGTAAGAACCTTTCTAGGCAGGGCCTAGGTAGGGAACCGCAGGTTTCGCAAGGCTGTCAACGTTGAGTTTCCCGAGCGCAGGTGTAAAAAACATTGGTGGTGCAGCGTCAGTTTTCAAGAAAAGCTTGCGCCCGCGGTCATGCGAATTCAGAAGAACATCCTTGGGTTTTTCAGCCTGTCATAGCATGCTACCCAACGGGCCTCTCGCGCGCGCGCGCGTCGAGTTCGCTCGCGCGCCCTTGCGCGGGCGCTGTCGCGAGAACCCCGCGCGAAAAAATTGGGCGACGCGCGCGCGTCGTCGCGCGAGCGTGCCGGCATTTCTCAAAACCTAGAGGTATCGACAGGATTTCAATATTGAGTGTCCGGAGCACATGCAAAAAAACACATTGCTTTGCAACCTCAGTTTTTAAACGAGCTTGCGCTTGCGGTCTTGCGGGTTTTCAAGAACGCCGTCGGGTTTCTATGTTTCATCAAATTCTGCCACATGGGCCTCTCGCGCCGCGTGTCTAGATTATTGTATTAATCGCTCCGCTCATTCCGCCGGCCCTGGAGCCCTCTTTAGGGCCTCTTGGGGGCCTTTCGGGGACCTCCTGGGAGTCTCTTGGGGCTCCTTGGCGGCGTCTTGGGGGCGCCCGTTGCCTCTTGGGGCGCGGGGGGGCAGTCGATTGCGGCTCCCCCCTCGGGGGCCGGATCCTCGTGAGGGGTGTCGGAAAATGGCCCTCCCCTGGAGTGCTCTGGGGGCTTCTCCCGGCTAGCTGCCAGGGTGCTTTTCGTCCGGGGGCCCCCACGGGCCGCTCCGCGCGCGCGAACTAGACATATTGTTTATCAGTTATTGGAGATGTTAGCACGCCTCTGGCCCGTTGGGCCGGCGAATTCGAGCGCCCTTGCGCGAGTGCTGGGGGGGGGGGGGGGCGCGATCCGCGTCGGATGGTGCCTCTTGGGCCACTCGCGCGCGTCGGCCGCGCGCGCGCGTCGAACTCGTTCCAAAACCTCCGTCGCCGACGCGAGGACATCGCCTTGCCGTCGTCATCGCCGCCATCGTCACCATCAGTGCTACTTTCATAATCGCGTCTGCCTTTGTCGGCGTCGCCATGATACCGCGCCCGCCCCATGCGCCGATTCGCTCTGAAGTGCCCGCTGGGAAGTGCCCGGCGGTCAGCGCCACCGCGGCCGCGTCGGTCGCGCCAAACTACTTGGCAGCTGCGCGCGCGAGCATGCGCGGGCTAACGCGGCAGAGATGCGCCAGCCAGCGGCGAGCAGTCATCGCAATCGCCGCCGCATGCATTTTGCAAACCAAGTGGCCGGTGGGTGGACTGGACATGCGCAAGGGAATGGCACTTGTCAGCTCGTTTGTAAAAATCAATTGCACCACGTAGACCTGCAATGCACATGTTGCACAATATCAATTGCTGGAAATGCGTTGTGCTGGGTCCGCGCTGGCTAACATTGTATATGTACATCGACATCTGTAGGTACGTATGTATTTATGTTTGTACATCTTCATATTTAAATGCTTGCATGTATGTCCGTATGTTTGTACGTACGTATGTATGTATGTATGTTTGTATGTGTGTATGTATCTACATG
>CAUYUJ010019938.1:47500-130000 GCA_963575745.1 Prorocentrum cordatum | reverse complement strand
CCAGCGGTGTCCGCCCTCGCCCAGGCGGCGGCAGCTGCGGCCCGCGCGGCGGCCCGGCCGAGCGCGCCACCAGGCCAGGGACGTATATTCCAGCATCATGACGAATTCCACCAATAGGATCGCGCGCAGCATGACGGACCCCAGCAGCACCATCATGGGCAACGCGATGGACCTCAGCAGCGCGACCGTGAGCAGCGCGACAGACGTTTCGCCTGGTTTCGGGCCCTGGGTCCATCGCGGATCAATCCGGCTCGGACAATGCAGCAGAAAGATGGGATCTATGACCAATGCGTGCGAGAAGGACTGGCAGGAGCAGTGGCGGCCGGCCCCTGCGCAGCTCCGAGACATTTTGGAGCCGATGCCAGAGCCCGCCATCAGCTGCTCCGTTGCCCCGACCAATGCGCGCGAAAGGGACTGGCAGGGGCAGCGGCAGCCGGCCCTTGCGCTGCTCCGAGATGCGCTGGGAGCGATGACGGGGCCCGCCTTCAGCTGCTCTAGCTCCTCGACCAATGCGTGTGAGAAGGCCTTGTACGGGCAGTGGCAGCCGGTCCTGGCGCTGCTCGACGAGATGGCGGGGACGAAGTTGGATCCCACCATCATCCGCTACAGCGCCCCGATCAGATAGCGCGAGAAGGACTGATAGGGGCAGCGGCAACCTGCCCCGGCGCTGCTCCGAGGGAAATTGAAAGTGAAACTGGGGCCCGCCATCGTCTCAGAGTGGCAATTCCTTTGAAACTCTGAAAAATCTGACGCTGGGTTTTGGGCAAACAGGCAGGGGCAGCGACTGCTGGCCCTAGCGCCGCTCAGCGAGATTCTGGGGGCCGAGGTGGGGCCCGAGATCATCTGCTGCAGCGCCCCCATCAGTGCGTGCGAGACGGGCACGCGTGCCAGTGCTGGCTGTGGAGGTCGGGCCCACTATTATCTGCTTCAGCGACCCGATCAGTGCTTGCAGGAAGAACTGGCGACGGCAGCGGCAGCCGGCCCTGACGCAGCTCCGAGAGATTGTCGGAGTGAAGCTGGGGCCCGCCATTTTCTGTCCCAGCACCCCGATCAGCGCGCGCGAGAAGGGCGCGCAGGGGCAGCGGCTGCCGGCCCTGGCGCTGTTCAGCGAGGTGCTGGGTGTGATGCTGGAGCGCGCCATCATCTGTCGCAGCTCTTTGGTCAGCGCGCGCGAGAATGGGCAGTGGCGGCCGACGACGGCGACGACGAGGTGGAGGAGGTCGTGGAGGTGGGCGTCGGAAGGGTCGACGAGGAGATTGAGGAGGCCAGGGGGTAGGAGATGGCGGTCGGAAGCGGGGGCAGCGCGAAGGAGGTGGAGGAGGTCGCCGCGGAATTCGGGGAGGGCGCGGAGGAGGTGAGAGACGCCATCGACGACGCGCGCGATGAGGATGGCGCGAAGGGCGACGCGGAGGTGGCCATGGAAGAGGAGGGGGGCGTCGCGATGAAGGAAGCCGTCGGTGCGGTCGCGGGAGGCGGCGTCGACAGGGTGGTCGAGGAGGTGGCTCTGGGCGTTGGTGCCGAACGAATCTCGCTTGGTCCGAGCGCCGCAGGGATGGCGCCGATCGCGAAGCAGGACGCCCCCCGCGAGCCCTCGCAGGTCAATCCTGCGCGCGCCAACCCCGTCGATGCTACGCCGCCGATCTTGTCGACGCTACACTTCCAATCTCGTCGATCTTGCGCGGGCCACGCCCGTCGATCTCCGGGCGATGCGGGGCGCAGGGGGGCCCCTGGGGGGCAGGGGCGGCGACCCCTAGATCTTCGGGCGCCCCCTCTCCGTTCGAGTGGATGGGGCGACGAGGAAGGGCACCTGGATCCATATTTCTCTGACCGGTATCTGCCCGACGACCCTGGGCCCGGGAGGGCAGGGCGAGCTTGCGCTGCGCTGCCTTGTTGCGAACGGGCGCCGTGCGCCGCTGCGGCCTGCGTCGCCCGGCCGCGACAGCTCAGGCCTGGTCGAGCATCGCGGCGGCGGACGGACGCGCGAGGGCAGAGAGGGCTCCGCGAGCGAACTGGCCCAGCGCCCCCAGCGAGCGGGCCGCGAGGGCGACGCCGTATCGACTCCCGAAAAGGCGCGGGCGTTCCGGCGAGCTCGCCGGCACCTTGCCAGTCCGCGCTGACCAGTGAGACCGCGCGGCCGCCGGCCCAGGCCGAGGAAGGGGGCGGCCTGGACATCCGCGCGCGCGGCGCGGACGGCGCAGCTGCGGGCGACTCGGGCGCGCGAACGGAGGTCCAGTGCTCGCGCCGGCCGTCTTGGCGGCTGCGTCGAGGATTGCAGACAGGCGGCCGTCGCCGCGGGCGGCGGAGGCAGCGAGGCGGAGGCAGCGGCGCGCGACCAGCGCGCGCCTTCCGCCAGTCCTCCACCGATCGCGACGCGCGCGCCTGCTGCGGAGGCGCCGTCTGGAGACAGACCTCGCCTCGCCTGGCATGCGCGGGGCGACTTCTGGCTGATGGTCGAGGAGGCGTGAGCTGATTCGCCGTGGACTCGCGAACGCTGGGGCCATTTCGCCCGGGACTACAGAAAATCATGGAAGGGGCGAACTCGCCCAGAAATGGCTCCGCGACAGGTCGTGATGGACTTCCTGTGCTCCCTGCCCACGCGCGGGTGGCAGCCGGCTGGCGCTCGCGCCCCGCTTGCGCCCCGCCGGCTTCGGCAGGCCCGATTGGCTGGCCCGGGGCGGCCAAGGGGCCTGACTCGGCCGGGCGCCCGGCTGGCTTGGCGGGCACCTCCGCATCAAGCGGCCGGGGGGCCAGAGCCGGATTGCTTGGAGAGCTCGCTGCGCGCAGTTCGGCGGCGTCGCGCTAGGCCCGCGCCCCGCCTCTGCGCGCGCGCCTGGCGGTCTGCTGGCGCGGTGCGCTTCTATTGTGCCCTTGTTCATCCTTCCTCCTCTTTTCTTCTTCCTTTGCGGGGTGTCCTTGGTCGATGTGGCGGTGACTTTGACGTCGGCGCGCGCGGTGCACTCCGCGTCTTTGCCGCGCTGCTCGAACGGCGCCCGCCGCTTCATGTCGGTCGGCGCCCCTATTGCAGTTTCTTTTTGTCTGGCCCGGACACGTCGATGACGCTGGCCTCTCTCGGTGTTTTGTTTTTCCTGTCTTGCGAGGGGTTGGATTCTACCCCCCCGGGATTATCGGCGCCCATTTCGTTTTGCAATTTGCATGTGCTTCTGCCCCGTCGCCCATCCCATGTAAAATGTGAATTCATGCCATTCCAGCCCCTGCGGTATTGACCCCCCCCCCCCTTTCATCCTCGGCGACGAAATATTCTGCGCGCGCTCGTTTATCACAAACCATCAGTTTCCAAGGATCCCTTGCAGCAGAAATGCGGCACGCGCGCGCGCGTCGCCGCGCGCGCGCCCCGAAATCATGCAACAACTTTCGGCGTCGCAAGGATTTCAACATCAAGTGTCAAAACGCATGAAGCACATATTGTTTCGCAACGAGGTTTTTCTCAAAAATAGTTTGCGCGCGCGCTCTTGCGAAGTCACCAGAAAACCATTTGGTTGTTTCAGCGTGTTCGTAGCGCGATGCCAAGCAGGCTTCGCGCGCGCATGTCGGAATTGTCCGAACACCCTTGCGCGCGTGCTGTCGCGAGAATGATTTGCAACAAGTAGGGGCGAAGCGCGCGCGCGAGCCGTCGCCCGCGCATGCCGCAATCCATCGAACATATTAGGTTTCGTAGGAATTTCAAAATCGAGTGTCCAAATAACCAGAGACAACACATGGTTTCGCGACATCAGTTTTCAAAAAGCGCGCGCTCGCGCTCTTGCAAGTTTCAAGAATTCCGGCGGATTTTTCAGCAGTTTCATGGTATGCTGCCAAAAGGACCTCTCGCGCCGCACGCCGAAATCATTCGAACGTCTTGCGCGCGCGCTGGGAGGGCACGACCCGTGCCAAGTTGTACCATGCGGGCCACTGTCGCGCATTGGCCGCGCGCATGTCGAATTCCTGCCGGAACCTTCATCACCGACGCGAGGACGCCGTCATGGTCGTCGGCGTGATCATCATCGGCGCCGTCACCGGCCGTGCCGTAGCCATTGTCATCATCATCGTCACCACCACCGGTATGGTTATTATCGCGTGTGCCGTTGTCGGCGTTGCCATGATTCCGCGCCCGCCCAAGTCGCCGACTCGCAGTGAAGTGCCCGTTGGGATGCGCCCAGCGGTCAGCGCCACCGCGGCCGCGTCGGTCGCGCCAAACTACTTGGCCGCTGCGCGCGCGAGCATGCGCGGGCTAGCGCGGCCGCAGAAATGCACAAGCCAAAGCCAAACACTCATCGCAATCGCCGCCGCATGGTTTTGCAATCCAAGTTGCGGGTGGGCGAGTGGGATGATTGCGCGAGCAGTGGAGTTGACAAGTCACCACGGACAGAAATTATTCATCGACCATAGGTGTCACGGCATGGCGATTTTGGCTGGCTTCGGCCCCGCTGGTGTGTGTTTTTTTACGCGAACTGCGCTCCGTCACCGCCATGTTTTGCCGTCATAGCGTCGGGCCCGTTGTTGTGGTGCTGCCGCGGCCTGTGAATGCAGCGCCCGCCAGTGTTATCTCTTGCGCCGCCGGTGCGTAGGGCCTTCCGTCCTGCCGGGCCTAGCCTTCGGCGTTGCCCCACCAATCGGCTGGCTTGGCAGTTTCACATGTTGTGATTTGTATCGGCGCTTCAGGCTGCCTTGGGTCGAGCTATCGTGCTCCACGGGCTCTGGCCGCAGCACGCTCGTTGGGTTATCATTTGTCGGTGACCCTTTGCCTTCACTTGCACCAGTCTGCTCGCGCTCCAGTTCTTTTTGACTCGAGCTCGCTCTGCGTACTCTTCGGGTTCAAGCCAATGCACGCCTCTTGGGGCTGCACTCCCATCGCGCCATCCATTCACTCTTTGCAATCTGCTGTATTTATGTTTTTCTTTTCACCATCCTTTCTACTACACTGCAGTGGTGGACGTATCCTTCATTGCGCGTTCCGACGAACTTCGGTTGCGATTCGCTTTTGCATGTGTGCATCGCGCCTGAGCTTCGTCTGCGCCGCTGACAAATCAAATGAGTGGTGGGTGGGCGAAGGGGCCGCGGTCCTCCCCCTCGCCGCTGGGAGTGCAGAGCTGGTGCGTCGACGCGCGGGGCTGGCTCGATGCTCTGTCAAGACGCCGGAATGCAAACCCTCTCGGTTTCGGAGGCGGGCTCGCTTTTCGTCAAAGCCTTCCACCGTTGTTCTTCTAATTAGCGCACCTCGTGCAGCCAGGCGCTTTTGGTTCCAACAAGCGACTTCGTTCCCTACTTGGCGTTCCTTGTTGTAGCTACTTGATTGTGCGCTCCATGAGACTGTGCACTCCAAAGATCCAGTCCGAGCACGTACTCCCGAGGCTGCCAGCCTGGGCGCATGGGGCAACCAGTTGACCGAATGCGTAGCGCCTGCTCCCTTGGCCTGGGCGGTCGTACTACTTTCGGACGGGGTCATCACTCGCGATACGCTGCGACAAGTTGGTAGACTTGGCACGCTTGCTACCAATATCACCGTTTTGTCATGCTCACCGTCCTCTGGCGCTTAATTCCAAGGCAGCACGCTTGACGTTGCACCCCCCCATCCATCTCTTCTCAGCTGTCCTTACGTCTCCCTCTCTCTGCGTCTTTGTTTCTCCCGTCTGTTCCTTTTTTTGTTTGCATGAAATTTGACTTGGTCTTATCGTCGTCCCCATCCCACCGCATGTTGGCACCAGGGCGAGCATCTGGCTTGGGTGTCTGGGCCTACTTTGACGCCACATTCGGGCACACGGACATGTCGCAGAATGTGAGGCTCAACCTGACAAGCAACATGACGTTCGACAGTTTTATCGATTTGCACGGTCGCGAGTACGACAAGGGCTCCGAAGAGTACATCATGCGGGCAGAACTGTACAAGGTGGGAAGTGGTTCGAGGGTACAGTACACGTGGCATAAAAAAAGAGTACAGAGGGGTCTGAAGCAGGGTCGACGTGCCACCCTGTTGAAGCCGACTGCTCGTCAGCAATTCTTCGGCCCCCCCCTCTTCGGTGACACCGTCCAGCTCCAGCCCCCGCTCCCCGAGGGTTGGACAGGTGGAGGCCCACTCCGCCGGTGTCCGCTCGCAGTTTCTGAGTTCCCGGCGGTGTCGCTCCCCTCCTCCCCAGTAGTCGGGCCAAGGGGCCAGCAAGGCTATGTTTCGCACGTGGCTGCCTGCCCCTGTCAGGGAGGTGCGGTGCTTTCAACCTCCCGCTCGGGGCGGGCCAGCGAGTTGAACGACTTGGCTCGCAAAGCCAAGTTCGGTGCATCGAGGTTCCAGGGCGCTTCATACAGGGGGGGCACAGGTGCTCCTTTGGGGCGCCAAGGGGAGCTGTCTAACCCGAGGCCACTGCGCTTCCCCGACAACGGCCATCGCAAACCACGAAGCAGGTCCCATCCATCTTGCAAATCAGATCCAGCCTCGTCTTGGGCCGCCGCAGCCCGCAACTGCGATCCACGATCCGAAGACAAGTCTTTATGGAGCTCTGAAACATCAACATCGGACGAGTCGTAACCTGAATCGGACGAGTCGTAGGCTGGATTCGTGGAAGTTTGGGCAGACCAGTCCTCCACAAGTCCACTCTGGGTGCGCCGCTGCCAGAGACAAGCCTCCTTGGGATCCCACCCTAGATCAGGCAGCTTGGCTCGAACAGCCGGAACTGGGCCTCTGACATTCCGCCACTTGCCACGACACGCCTGCTGGAGACGATGGAAAGACCCCCCCAGGCATTCATTCCTGAGGAGGAGGAGTAGGATGAGTAGGAGGAGGAGGAGGAGGAGGAGGAGGAGGAGAAGATGGCTTCAGGTCTGCGACCAAGTCCGCCATGAGAGTGAATGAGTGAGGAGGAGGAGGAGGAGGAGGAGGAGGAGGAGGAGGAGGAGGAGGGGGAGGTGGAGGTGGCGGTGGAGGTGGAGCAGGATCAGAAAGAAGCGGGACCTCTTCCGTGTCGAGAGGGGGTTTCTTCCAGGTTCGGCTGGGCCGGGGAGCGTGCTTGAGTCCCCGTCGCTGGGCGGCCAAGTCCCGGGGAGGCGCACGCAGATGCCGTGAGGAGGCAGAACAGCGACCCCGCCCGGCTGTGGCAGGCGACCAGGGTCTCTGCGGCCTTCCGGGGTGGGGGGGCGCCGCCTCCGTGTCGTCGTCGCCGCCTCCGTGTCGTCGTCGTCGTCGTCGTCGTCGTCGTCGTCGTCGTCGTTGTCGTCGTCGTCGTCGTTCGTGTTCGTGTTCGTGTTCGTCGTCGTCGTCGTCGTCGTCGTCGTCGTCGTCGTCGTCGTCCGTCGTCGTCGTCCTTCGTCGTCGTCGTCGTCGTCGTCGTCGTCGTCGTCGTCGTCGTCGTCGTCCGTCGTCGTCGTCCTTCGTCGTCGTCGTCGTCGTCGTCCTCCTCCTCCTCCTCCTCCTCCTCTCCCTTCGATGCTCGATGCTGCGGCCGCTGGTGACTTCTTGAGGCTAAGCCCCGCCCCCCGCCCTGGCGGCACCTTCGCTGCTGAGGAGGGGCGGCAGCTCAGCCCTGCCCCCTCTCCCCGGCGGCACCTAGTAGCGTTAAGTAGAATCGATACCTTGCTCCTCCTCCTCCTCCTCCTCCTCCTCCTCCTCCTCCATCTCCTCCTCCTCCTCCTCCTCCTCCTCCTCCTAGCGCGTCGTTCGCTCCTCCTCCTCCTGCTCCTCCTCTTCCTGCTCCTCGTCCAGCACCACGGGGCATGCAGCTCCCATACTTGGAGTTGCACGCCCCGGGCACTGGCTCTCAGTTCAGCCCTTTAGGGGGGCCTCCGATCCGATCCAGCACCACGTCGGGTGGGAGGAGACACTCCTCTTCACCTTCGACCTGTACCCTGAGGACATCCCCGACTTCCAGAGCCAAGCCCTGGGGGCTCGCGGCCCGCCGAAGTCGCCCCGCCGAGAAGGAGGACGCAGGGGCGGGAGCCGTGCCTCTCGCGCGGTGGACGGAGGCTGGCGGGCGGGTCGCTCGGGTGTTGGGCGCTGCCCCCCTCCTTCCGTGCCCCGCTCTTGCGTTGGCCAGGCGCGGGACAGCCAGGACCGTCTCGCCCAGATCCCGTGCCCCGCTCCTGCCTCTCACCTCCCGCGGTTCCGCCTCAGCCCCGCCTCTCGATCTTCCCATCTCCCGCTCCGCCCCGTGCCCCGCATTCCCCCTCGGGCCCCCCACCCCCAGCATCCCGTGGCACTCGGCCGACGCCTTGTCACCATCGTCTCCTGCCCGCTCGCCCTCCGCCTCACGGTCGCCCCCACCTCCTCCCCGCCCCCTTCTCTTCCAGTGGTCGTTCTACTCCGTGCGTTCTCGCGGTCGCCTCCCCACCCCTGTGCTGCTTCTCTGCAAGCGGTTGCGAACCCTACCCCTGCGGGTCCAATCGACGCTGGGGTATCGGACACCCCCGCTTGGGTGAACTTGGTTGCAGACATCCTCCAAATGCTGAGCTCCAGCAGGCGTTTCAGAAAGCTGACCTGCAGGGGCAGGGTTCACATGTGCCTGCTTGGCTTCGGAATCGGCCCCGTGGCCGCTGGCGGTGCCCCCGCGCAGGCGAAGATCACCCACCTGGCGGACCGCACCAAGGACCCCTGGCAGCCTGCAGATGGCCGATCGGCCCAGCGAGGTCGAGCCGACTGGGATTCGAGCGCTCGTTCACTCCTGCAGCTCCTGGCCCGCAGTCGGCGCGCGGTGGCCTCTGCCCGAGGCCACCGCGAGCCGACTGCGGCCAGACGTGAGCAGAGCGCGGCCGCTGAGCGGAGACCACGACCGCTCTCGAGCACCTCCCCGACGCCGCGAGTGGCGCCCCGGAGGGGCGCGCCGATCTCGGCCAGGCCTTGGGGCTCCGCAGGCCCTCGTGCTCCCCGCCTTCCAGGGGCCCCTTCGACCCGACCGGTCCGATCCGATGCCGTTTCTGGCCGCACCGACCCGAGCAGACTTCCGATGCGATGCCCTCTGGATCCCCAGGTGGCCCGCAGGCGCGCGAAGTGGGCCGCGCTTCGCGCGCCGCGGCCCGTGCTGGAGACGCGCTCCTCTCCAGGGCGGCGGCGCGAGGGCGCGCATAGCACCGCAGGCAGCGCATCGCGGGACGTGCTGCGCGAAGCTGGGGGACCGAGAAATTCTTCACGCTCCGCGCCCCGGACGTTGTGCTCGCTCCCTGTCTCTCGCCTCGGAGCCGCGGACCAAAAAAGTATCCCCACCAGTTGTGGCCCGGACCTCTCAGCTCGGCGACCCGCGAATCCGCGTCCGCCCGCGACCGAAAAGTCCCCACCAGGTATTCAGCCTCGGCCTCTTGCTTGCATGCGCACCCTGGCAGTACTGTGCCCCAGTTTGCTGTTAATTAGTCTGTGGCGCGCCCCGCTTCGACTTGACACGCCGTCGGCGCCTCTGCCCGCGGCCGTTGACTACAAAGTATCCCCACCAGTTTTCTCTTGCTCTTCGCTTTCTCCGTCGTTTCGCTCCCTCCTGCTTTGCCCGCGGTGCCGTGCAGCCGGCTCGGCGTAGCGGCCCCTCGCTTTTCTGCTCGACTTTGTGACGCCGCGCGGGTGTCCGCTCGCGGTCGCGATCAAAGCATATCCCCACCAGCTTCGTGGCGCTGTTGCTTCGCTCTTTGGCGGCGCGCGGTTGTTCCGTGTCGCTCGCGAACGGAAAAGTATCCCCACCAGCTTTGGTCTGTTGAGCGCGTGCATGCTGGGGATCTCCCTCGCAGTGGTGATCTCGCTGTCTTACGTTGCGCGGTCCAACGGCTCGTCGTGGACCCGCTGCCCGTCTAGTTGGAGGTCTTCTACGTGGACGCGGAGCTGCCCTCGAATTACACCATCCTGGTGCTGCAGTTCGCCTGGAAACTCTTCCAGGTGTGCGTCGTCTTCTGAGCGGAAGCGAGGCTCGCCTCCTGTTTGCCCCCCCGCTTGGTCTTTCCTCTTCCGCGTTCGTCCTCTTCCTCTGTTCGCCTTCCTCCTCCTTTGCGCTTATTTAGGCCGATGCATCTGCGCTTCGTTCCTTTACGCCGCCCGACCTGTCTCGCCGCGGTCGCGGTCAAAAAAATACCCCCACCAGCCCATTCAGAAACCCTGTCCTTCAGAGCTGACGGGAGAAGGGACTGAGAGACACGTCTAGGGGGTAGGGGGAGGGGTAAGCCCCTCAACGAAGGGGAAGAAGGGTTTTTGGACGAGGAAAAAAGGTCATCGTTAGACCACCTGCGCCTCGGGCGAACGGGGGGCCCAGAGAGGGCGCTGCGGGCCGACGGCGCTGCGCGGGGCGGTTGCCGTCGCCGTCGTCGTCGTCGTCGTCGTCGTCGTCGTCGTCGTTGTCGTCGTTGTCGTCGTCGTTCTTCGTCGTCGTCGTCGTCGTCGTCGTCGTCGTCACCCCCCTCGCCTCGTTCGTCGTTTTCTTTTTTCCTTAGGCAGGTAGGCAAGCTCCGGGTCTTCATCCCAGCTTGTCTGGGAACTTGTCCGGGGACTGTCTGGGACGCTGGAGAGGGATCGCACCTCCACCCCATCCTGTCCCCCCCGCCCGCTTTCCAGGGCTGGGCCGGAGAGCTTTGAGCCAGGCTTGGGGGGCACCTCCACCCCCACCTGGTCCCCTCCCTCGTATGGGGCTGGCCAGAGGGCTTCGAAACCCGATCCTGACGACGTTTCAAAATCGCGGCGCAAAGAGTCGCCGACCACCCTCCGCCTGGGGTGCCCAACGGGGGGGACCCCCTCGCCTCGGGGTGGCGCCTGACGCGGCGTCACTCGGAGGCGCTCCCGCCTCTGACGGCAACTCCCAGGTCGCCTCACCTACTGCTCCTCCAGGTCGTGCTTGCGCGTCGCTCGGGGTCTCGGTTCCCTCAGCTCTGTCGCGCGCCCCGTCGTGCGCCGGGGTCGTCTTTTCCTCGCCTCTCGTCAACGTCGCCGTGCGCCAGCTCCGAGCGAAGGGCGCACGCGCGGCTTGCCGCGCGGCGCCCGGGCGGACAGCGAGAAGCCGAGCCGTCTCTCCATTCCTCTCTCTCTCTCTCTCTCTCTCTTTCTCCCCCCCACACACTCCTCTCCATTCCTCTCTCTTTTTTTCCCCCTACCTCGGCTCGGCCTAGACAGGGTTCTTACTCTCTATCTTACAGGGGCCGGGCAGTGTAGAACGCCCCGGGCGGTTCCCCCGGCATCCGCCCCGCGGTTCCCCCAGTTACGTCTCCTTAGCTTAGCGTTGCTTATCTCATCTTAGCTTAGCTCATTTCATATTAGCTAAGCTAAGCTTAGCTTAGCTTAGCTTAGCTTAGCTTAGCTTAGCTTAGCTTCATCTTAACTCAGGTTTATCTTAGCTTAGCTGACCTTCATCTTAACTTCGCGGAGCTTTCGCATAGCAGAGCACAGCATAGCATAGCAGAGCGTAGCATAGCATAGCGCAGTACAGCATATCATAGCATAGCCCAGCTTAGCATAGCTTAGCGCAGCATAGCATAGCAGAACATAGCATAGCGCAGCACAGCACAGCACAGCATAGCACAGCGCAGCATAGCATAGCATAGCATAGCATAGCGCAGCACAGCATGGCATAGCATAGCATAGCATAGCAACTAATGCTGCTTTCCTAGGTGCTCCAACTTCTAGGTAGGGTCGCACTGGAGTAATTTGTTTTTTCTGTCTCTTTCTCTCTCCATTCCTATCTCTCCCTCTCTCCTCCAATCCTCCATTCGTTTCTATTCCCCACACAGAGCTTGCACTTAGGGCTTCCTACTCCTGGAGCAAGGAACTGGGCGTGGGGGTCGGTCTGGCGGCTGTGTAGTCGCCGTCACCGCCCCGTCGCCGCCTCGTCGCAGCCCGTCGTTTGGGCCTGGTGGTCGGCCTGGCTATGTCGTCGCCCCGTCGCCGCCCCGTCGCCGCCCCGTCGCCGCCTCGTCGATGCCCGTCGTCTGGGCTTGCATTACGTCGCATTGCTTTGCGTTGCTATCACGTGCCATGCCGTGCTTTGCATTGTATTGCATTGCATCGCATTGCGTTGCATTGCTCTGCATTGCTTTGCATCGCTCTGCATTGCTATGCCGTGCTTTGCATTGCTCTGCCTTGCTTTGCATTGCGTTGCGTTGCTTTGTATTGCCTTCCATCGCTTTGCATCGCTTCGCATTGCTTGCATCGCATTGCATTGCATTGTATTGGGTTGCGTTGCGTTGCGTTCCGTTGCATTGTAGTCGCGCTGCTTGGCAATCGCATTGCGTTGCATTGTTTGGCATTGTTTGCACCCAGGGACCGACCACAACGATGTTTAGTTCGTTTTGTTGTTCGTTGTGCTTCCATTGCGTTGTTCTCTGTCGTTGTAAGCGCGTTTGAATGTTGAACGTTTATTTGTGCTCGTTTCGCTGTCCGTTTTGTTTCGCCGCGATTCCAAGGTTGAGTTTCGTTGTTCGTTTTGGTTGTTTCGGTTAAGTCCGTGGTTCGTTTCGTTTCGCGCCGCCGTCGTCTTTCGTTTTTCTCTTTGCGTGTGATAAGATACTGTTTGTGGTTTAATGTTTCGATTATTGTTTCGTTATGTTATTGATGTTGTCTTCCATTTTAGGTGATTCGAGGCCGAGCAATTATGTTCCCCTCGCTTGAACCATAGTTTTGGGGCGTTCGTTTCGTTTTTCGTTTCGTTGTTGTTGCTCCTGTTGTTTTGTTGCGCTCCTGTCCAGAGCTTCAACGTGGGCCCCAGCCTCTGCCGTAGCCCCAGCCATAATTCTGGTCGTTCGTTTCGTTTCGTCGTTCGTTTCGTTGTTCGTTTCGTTTCTGTCGCCTTTCGCTCTGGCTCAGTTTCCGGGCGTTCGTTTCGTTTTTCGTTTCCTTGTTTCCCTTCGTTATTGTTGTTGCGCTCCTGGCCTGATCGTCAGCCTGGGCCCCAGCCTCTGCCGTAGCCTCAGCCATCGATCGGGTGTTCCCTTCAATTTCGTTTCGTTTGTCGTTTCGTTTCTTTCCCCTGTCGCCTTGGCGTTTCGATGTTCGTTTCGTTGTTTCTTCCCCGCTTGGGCCCTCTGGACCCATGGCCCCAGGCACCGGGGCCCGATACCCCTGGGCCCTAGACTCCTGGGCCCTAGACCCCTGGGCCCTAGACTCCAGGGCTCTAGGATCCCCTGGTCCTAGACCTCTGGGTTCCGCTGTTTTTGTGAAGCTGAGACGCCGTAAATTGGCCCCCAAATCTCAACTGTACACTTGGGTTCTCTTACACGGTATTCGGGGTGACACGTGTCACCCGCTGGCTCCCAGAATCCCAAATTTACAATTGGTTTTTTTCACACGGTTTCGGGGGGAACACGTGTAACCCGTTGTTGGTGTGAAGCTGAATGGCCAAATGTTGGCTCCTAAAATCTAAATTTTACAATTGCGTTTTGTCTCACGGGTTCGGGGGTGACACGTTTCACCCGTTGATTTTGTGAAGCTGGATGGCCTTATGTTAGCTCCCAGCATCCCACTTTTACAATTGGATTTTGTCACGCGGTTTCGGGGGTGACACGTGTCACCCGTTGTTTTTGTGAAGCTAAATGGCCGTGTGTTGGCTCACAGAATCTCACTTTTACAATGGGGGTTTGTCACGCGGTTTCGGGGGTGGCACGTATCACCCGTTGTTTTTGTGAAGCTACATGGCCGTGTGTTGGCTCCCAGAACCCCAATTTGCCAATCGGGTTTTGCCACGCGGTTTCGGGGATCATGTGTGTCACCCGTTGTTTCTGTGAAGCTGAAACGCGGTATGCTAGCTCACAGAATCCTGAATTTATATTTTTTCGGACGGTTGTCGGGGTGACACGTGTCACCCGTTGTTTTTGTGAACCAGGATGGCCTTATGATGGCTCCCAGGATCCCAATTTGCCAATCGGGTTTTGTCACGCGGTTTCGGGGATCACGTGTGTCACCCGTTGTTTCTGTGAAGCTGAATGGCCATATGTTGGTTCACTGAATCCTGAATTTACATCTGATTTTTCTCAAACGGTTCTCGGGGTGTCACGTGTCACCCGTCGTTTTTGTGAACCAGGATGGCCTTATGATGGCTCCCAGAAATCCCAATTTGCCAATCGGGTTTTATTATACGGTTTCGGGGGTGCCACGTGTCACCCGTTGTTTTTGTGAAGTTTACCCGCGGGTCGCCCGCAGACTTGGCGGCGCGCCTTCGTGCGTCCAACTCCCGCGCTGAAAAGGTGCGCGACAGAGGCGGAGAGACTGGCGGGCGGGCCAGGCCTCGCTCGCTTCTCGCGCCAGGCAGGTTTGACCATGCCGAGCGCGCGGCGACATGGCGCAGGCAGCGCTGCGTCTTTGGCGTGCCGCCGACGAAAGCAACGCCCTCCTGTCTCCTCCCGTCGCTTTCGTCGTCGTCCACCTCGCCTTGCCACCTTCTCCCTGCTGCTGCCGCGCTGGCTGCCGCCCCCCCCCCTAGCGCCCTTCTCTTGCTCTTCGCTCCCGCCCGCGTGTCCCCTTCGAGCCTGGGCCCTCGTTCCTCGTCCTGCTGTCGCCGTGGTCCCGTGAATCGTGCCGCGCGCGCGCGCCCCGCGTAGCCTGCGCAACGTGCGACGGCGCCTGCGCTGTTGTTGTCCTGGCAGGTTTGGGCCAACGCCTCCTGCCACTGAATGCAGCTGGGTTGGGTGCGTCTCAGGGTAGTCGTTGAACATTTTCATGGTTTGCTTCCAGATTGGCATCTCGCGCGCGCGTCGAAATTGTTCAAACGCCCGTGCGCGCGCGCTGTCGCAGGAATCGCTTGCGCAAGATACGACGGAGTGCGCGCGCGCGTCGTCGCGCACGCGTGGCGCAATTTTTCAAATCAAGCAACCCTCAGGTTATGTAAGGATTGCACAATCGAGTGCCCCGCAGGCAACTATATACATATGGTTTTGCAGCATTGCGTTTCGGAAGAAAAAACCCGCGCACCGCTGTTGCGGATTTTTGAGAACGGCTGGTTTCTCACCATTTCCACCAACATTCTGCCAAACGGGCCTGTCGCGCCGCCAGTGTGCGCATGCTGGGTGGTGGTGGTGGTGGTGGGGGTACGACCCGTGTCAAATAACACCGCGCGGGCCATTCGCGCGCGTCGGCCGCGCGCGCATGTCGAACTCGATCAAAAACTGTCATCGTCATCGGCGGGCGTGATCAACGTCGGTGCCGTCATTTGCCTTGCCGTCGTCATCGCCACCATCGTCGCCATCATCGCTACCCTCATATTCGTGTCGACCGTTGTCGGCGTCGCTCTGATATCGCGCCCGCCCAAGTCACCGACTCGCACTGCAATTCTTGCTGGGAAGTGCTTAGCGGTCCGCGCCACCGCGGCCGCGTAGGTCGCGTCAAACTGGTTGGCCGCTGTGCGCGCGAGCATGCGCGGGCTCGCGCGGCTGCGGACATGCACCAGCCAACGCCAAGCACTCATCGCAGTCGCCGCTGCATGGGTTTTGCAAACCAAGTTGCGGGTGGGTTGGTGGGGTGGGATGTTTGCAGGAGCGTGGCATTTGCCAACACAACGTAGATAGTACCACGCATATAGCACATCGTATATTGCAACACGTATGTTGCACAACCTATGTTGCACTACATATATTACCCCGGCATACATTGCACAGCATACGTTGCTAGAAACACACTGGTTGGGGCCCACGCTGGCTAACATGTACAGGACGTGATCCCTTCTTCCAACAGTTTTTTGTGCGTTCGGCAAAACATTTTTTTTCTCGCTATCTCTCTCTCGTTGCGTTCTGTTCTTCAATCAGTGCTTGCATTCAGGGGTTCGTACTTGTGTTCTAAGGTAAGTGGGCCCCAGAATCTGTCTGGCCGCGCGTCGGTGCCCGCCGCCGCCGTGGCCGCTGGCCCTTGCGTCGGTGTGGCCAGTTCGTCGCCGCCCGTCGCCGCCCGGCGCTGCCGTCGCCGCTGGCCCCCAGTTGCGGTCTGGCCAGCTCTTCGCCGCCCGTCGCTTTGCTGCTTTGCATTGTTTTTAGCTTTCCATGGATTCGTTTTGCTTTCCATTGCCTTCCACTGCTTTCTATTGCTTCGCATTGTTTTGCATTGCCCATCAGTGTTCTACATTGCGTAAGACCACCACATAGATTGCACCACATAGATGGGCACAATGCATTGCTTGGCATTGCTGTGCAATGTTTTGCCCAACCTAGACTGCACCACGTGGATTGCATCACCTAGATTGCACCACTTGGATTCCCCTTTGTAAGAGATTAATAGATTCTACCCCCCTGCCCCCCCCGGACTTATCGGCTCCCCCTGGGATAGTGCGATTTCATATATATATATATATATATATATGTATATGTATATGTATATGTATATGTATATGTATGTATGTATATGTATATATATATATATATATATATTATGCACACTCGTCCATCCTAAATATGAAATCGTACCATCCCAGCCAAACCGGGTTCCCCCCCTGAGGTTCCCTGGTAAAAAAACACTATGCGGTGACATTTTTGTTCTAACATAGCACTTTTTCGCGAATCCCTTGCAACAAATGAGACGAAGTGCGCACGCGCGCGTCGTCGCGCACGCATGCCGAAATCCTTCAAAAACCTTCGGTGCGGAAAGGATTTCGCAATCGAGTTTCCCAAACAACATACAAAAACACAGGGTTTCGCAACACAGAGTTGCTAAAACAGCTTCCGCGAAAGTTCTTGCGAAATCTCCAGAAAACCATGCGTTTTTCAATATTTACACAACATGCTACCCAACGGGCTTAGCGCGCGCTCATGTCGAAATCTGTCGAACGCCCTGACGCGTGTGCCGTCGCGAGAATCCCTTGCACAAAATGGGACGAAGTGCAGACGCGCGCGTCGTCGCGCGCGTATGCCGAAAACCTTCAACACCCATCGGTTTCGGAAGGATTTCAAAATCGTTTGTCCAAAAAACATACAACAACACAAGGTTTCGCAACACGAATTTTCAGCAAAAGCGTGCGTGCGCGCGCGCGCTCTTGCGTCGTCGTCGTCGTCGTCGTCGTCGTCGCCGTCCTCCCTCCTCTCGCGTCGTTGTCGTCGTCGTCGTCGTTGTCGCCTACGTCGTCCTCTGTCTTTCCTCGTGTTCGTCGTCGTCATCCTCTTTGGCGTCGTGGTCGTTTCCGTCGTCGTTGTCGCCGTGATCGCCCTTCCTGCTCCTCCCTCGTCGTCGTCGTCGTCCGTCGTCGGCGTCTCGTCGTCGTCCCTCCTATTTCGTCGCAGTCGTCGTCGTCGTCGTCGTCGTTGTCGTTGTCGTCGTCTTCCCTCCTCCCTCGTCGTTGCCGTCGTCGGCGTCGCCGTCCTTCCTCCTTCTTCGTCGTTCGCGTCGTCGCCGTCCTCCCTCCTCCCTCGTCGTTGTCGTCGTTGTCGCCGTCGTCGTCCTCCCTCCTTCCTCGATGTCTTCGTTGGCGACGTCGTCGTCGTCTTCGTCGTCGTCGTCGGCGTCGGCGTCGTTGTCATCTTCGTCGTTGTCGACGTCGGCGTCGTCGTCGTCGCCGTCCGTCGTCGTCGTCGTCGTCGTCGTCGTCGTCGTCGTCGTCGTCGTCGTCGTCGTCGTCGTCGTCGTCGTCGTCGTCGTCGTCGTCGTCGGCGTCGTCATCGTCGTCGTCGTTGTCGTCGTCGTCGTCGTCGGCGTCGGTGTCGTCGTCGTCGTCGTCGGTGTCGTCGTCGTCGTCGTCGTCGTCGTTGTCGGCGTCGTCGAAGTCGTTGGAGACGTCGTCGGTGTCGTCGTAGTCGTTGTCGGCGGCGTCGTCATCGTCGTTGTCGCTGTCGTCGTCGGCGTCGCTGTTGTTGCCAAGTGCCATGTGGTACCCACCGTCACGGTCTGAAGAGATTTTGCAAACCAAGTTGCGGGTGGGTGGGTGGGATGTTTGCGCGAGCAGTGGAGTGGACAACCCACTGCGAACAGAAATTAATTGCACCACCTAGTTTGCACCGCGTATCTTGCAACAAATCATTGTTTGGGGTCACCTTGGCTCACATGTTGTTTTTGTCGAACTCTTTTTCCCTCTCTCTCTCTCTTATGCCCGCTTATGCGATGAACCCTTCCCTGTCACTAGGAAGAGGGTATGTGGAGGAGGAGGGGGGAAGAGGATAAGGAGATCGATGGTGGAGGAGGAGGAGGAGGAGGAGGCGGGAAGGGTCGGGGCAGTGGGCTTTGCGGGGTGGCACCTCATCCCTCTTTGCGTTCAGCTGCCCTCCCCGAGCCCCTGGCCCCGAAGGAGGAGCTCGCCAGCCTGCGGGGCTACCGGCGAGGGGCAGGTCCGGGGCGGGCGGGGCAAGAGGGTCAGGGAGGATCTGTCTTGCTGCCGGCGGCGGCGAGAAGGGGCCGAGTGTGATGGGGAGGTGGGGGGGAAGGAGGAGGGAGAGGAGGGGGAGCGTGGAGAGGAGCAGATCTTCACTCGGTCGGAAGACGCCCTCGGGCGTCGCAGAGGGCCATTCGGGATCCAGTCTGCAGCAGCGTGCTGCCTCATTAACTAACCATTTGGTGCCCTCCAGGCATTGTCCGAAGGGGAGGGCAATGTCGAAGCCGTGGGAGTAGCGGGGAGGAGCTCCACGGTAGGCCATCTTCGGTTTGGCCCATCCCGTCCTCGCTCTCTCCGCTCCCCTCTCCAATTCATCGCCCTCTCCCTTTCCCCTCCCCTTACACTCTCTGCCCTTGCCCAGGCCACGCTTGTCCTCTCCCGTCTCCTCGCGGAGAGGGCACAGCGACCGCGGTTGGAGTTCGGAGCCCCATAGTGACGACGACAGTGATAGTGAGGGCAGGGCGAGGAAGAGATGGATGAGGATGAGGATGAGGATGAGGATGAGGATGAGGATGAGGATGCTGCTGCTGCTGCTGATGATGATGGTGGTGGTGATTGTGATGGTGGTGGTCATCGGGATGGTGATGGTGATGGTGGAGAAGGTATTGATGATGATGAATCTGATAATGCTGCTGCTGGTGATGATGCTGATGACGCTGATGATGATGCTGATGATGCTTATGATAGATCATGACCATGACTATGACGACGAAGAGGAGGAGGAGGAGGACCAGAGTCAGGAGGAGGCGGAGGAGGAGGAGGAGGAGGAGGAGGAGGAGGAGGAGGACCAGAGTAAGCGTCTCAGGGCGGCGAGCGCCCGCTCGAGAGATGACGGCCCCACGGGCCTGCCGCGGTCCTGGCTGCAGCCCTGGCGGTGTCTTCAACGCCGCCCGCGTGCTCAGCCTGCACCGCGCCGCCTCGGAGATGCGCTGCCGAGAAGCTGATCGGCTTCGGGCGTGCACGGCTTCGGAGATGCTGCCCGTCGTCGGCACGGACAACGAGTGCCACGGGGCTGGGGCGCGGCTGCCTCTGCAGTTCCAGGGTACTTTTTCGGCTGCCGTTCTACACTGCCTTTGCATCTGCATCGTGAGCAGAACGAGTCTGTCAGGAGGGAACAAACAAAGACAATTAATCGTCGATTCCCCCGAAAAATTGGGAAAATATGGGAAGTGGGGGGGGGAGACAGGAACCCAGAAAATATCGGGAAATATGGGGAATCTTTTTATTTGTATTTATTTGTGTGTCCTGGGGCCCCTTCAGTCTGGTGCTCCTGCTGCCACTGTTGTACCGCCCTGCCCTCGCCTCCGGCACAGGTCCTGCAGGCCAGGGGAGTGCGGCCTCGTGACCAGGTCTGCTCTGGCTTTCTGGATTGCTCTTCCCCTCCTCCTCCTCCTCCTCCTCCTCCGTCGTCCGCCTCTCCCTCTTTCGTGCCCCCTCTTCCCCCTGTGTCTCTCTCTCCTATGCTCGTTGACGCTTCGCGTAATTATGTTCAGCAGCTCCCGCAGGAACGGTTCCCGGATGAACTGTCGTGAGAAGTGCAGCGGGGGAAGCATACGCGAAACAACGATGGCGAACACCCGTCGAGCCGAAAATGAGGGGTCATCCCGAGCAGCCCCCGACAATGACCAGCTTGGGGATCTCTGGGATGGGGCCATCTTTTCCCTTTCTCGCTACCCCTCCCATCCCTGCCCTCGGGGACCAGAGAGCGCACCTGCGTCAGGTACGCCATCCTGAGAACCCGCTGGGCGCCACCTCACTATCACCGAGACCGGTTGGAGCGGCCTCCGCGGCCGCGGTCGGCGGGCTGGCAGCGGTCTTGCAGGGAGACCGACGGGAGGACAGACTCACGACGCTGAAGGCTCTTCTGGGGGGAGGAGGTCGGAGAGGCAGGCGAGCATGCAGTGGTCTTGCAGGGAGAGTTGCAGGAAGTCTGAGCTCAGGGGGCTGACATGGCAAGCGGGGATGTCGCGCGTTGGTGTCCGGAGTACGCGCCCCGAGAGCGGGTTTGGCTTGTCTGCTATTCCGAGTGTGGCGTAGCGCAGGTCATGTACTCAATGTAACGTGCGCAAGCAATAGCGCCCCCCCTCGCGCGAGGAGACGGGCCAGGATGGGACGCACGAGCAGAGCCCAAACCCAGTTCCGTACCCAGGGTCCAATGATCGAATTCTCCCTCGAGGGGGGAGGGGGGGCCATTGGCGGGTGACTTTGGAATTGAGAATTCCGCCCATTGCTCCTCCTCCTCCACCTCCACCTCCACCTCCACCACCACCACCTCCTCCTCCTCCTCCTCCTCCTGAGGTCCAGAATCCCAGGCCACGAGCGACTGCAAGCCCTCGAGTCGTCGGCCGGCAGGCGGTCCGAGGGGCGCCAGCCCGAAGCTCGGCAGCCCACGGGGTTGGCTCGGAGGGCCAGGGATCAGGCCGCTGTGAGCTCTGGCGAGCGGGGTGGTGATTCGCGCTGCGCTCGACTAGACGTGAGGGTGACCCTTCGCCAGAGTGACCTTTGGTGCGGGCACAGACGGGCCCCCAGATGGCGGAGAACGAAGCAGCGGCAGCTGCTTGCGCGCCCAGGTTTGGTCCCCCCGCGGACCCCCAAAGGCCGCGCACCAAAGGTCGCTCTTACCCGGGGTCACTCTTACGTATCGCCGATGCACGAGACATCGGTGCCTGGCGAGTGGTGGTCTGGCGCCAAGGCGAGGTTTGGGAGCCCGTTCGTGGCCGCGCCTCGCCGTGGCCGGGAGCGCACCCTCGTGCCTTCCTCGGCGTCCCCGACGGCAGCGCGATGGCCGTGCCTGCGTCCCGTCGACTGCGCGCCTCGAGTGCCACACGGCCCCTGGATCACCACGGGGCTGCAGCGTGCCGGGGGGCCGCTCCCGGGACCGGGGAGACTGGGAGCACCGATGGGGCCCCCGCCGAAGCGCGCCTTGCCATCTCACCCTCGCCGAGGCCTTGAGGAGCAGGCCAAGCAGCTCCCGGAGCAACGGAGATCCACGCAAGGTGCCGACGAAGAGTTCTAGATTCTAGAGTTCACAGCACCCCCCCCTCTCTTGCAGGAGGCTGTGGCAGAAGGAGCCTTCTGGCCGTTTCGCGCCTCAGCTCGGGGTGTGTATGCAAGTCGTGTTTGCTGGCGCTTACTTCGAGCGTGTCACTCTGAAGTTCACTCGATTTGGGTGTGGTGTGGCCCAGGGCTGCGAATGCCTCGAGAAAAAAGGCACCAGAGGAGTCTCTGGCCGTCAATGCTTCGTAGAGCGATGCACTTGTGGCCTCACCTCTGTATGCAATGAATCCGCTGGTGTACGGTCCCGCTTATGATCAAGAAATCTCCCCCCGACAAGCTGGCCCAGCGTTTCTTCACCAACTTGCTGGAAAGCTCGCTCAGTTTCGTAAGGGGACTGATAGCCTTGGATTCCAGAAATGAATAGCGTATGTTCCTGGCTCCAAAGGCTGGCCTAGCGTTTCCTTCAGAAACTTCTGAAAAGCTGGCCCAGCTTTCTTAATTGTTAAATTTTCTGAATCACATTTTTGACTGTAGTTTGCTCTGAAGCACCTTCCTGGCGTGGGGACAGTCTACTAGTCAAGGGGGCGGCATCCAACTCCAAAAGGAGGTGAGCTGTGCCCCGCTGTCCAGGGTTGCTCTTGCACGCCTGGGGGGGGGGGGGAAGGAGGGAAGGGGGCAAGTTGCAAGGCTGAGGAGGAAAATTACCAGGATGATTTCAAGGAGGAGGAGGATGAGTAGGAGGAGTAAGAGGAGGAGGAGGAGGAGGAGGAGGAGGAGGAGGAGGAGGAGGAGGAGGAGGAGGAGGAGGAGGAGGAGGGGGAAAAGATAAGAGGAGTGGACACCACGATTGAGCACCAGGGGGAACAGTGTGGGAGGCGAGGGGTGTGGAGGACAAGAGCCTCGAACAGCGAACCATCTTCTTCTGCGTTTCTCAAACAGTGCTTGCAATGAATGGTTCTGAGTTGGATTCTACAGAGCTGGACCTGGCTGTCGTTCATTTCTTGGTCGCTGCTTGGCTTCGCACTGCTTGGTTGCTATGGGTTCACTTCCCTGCTTCCCGTCGCCGCCTTGGTTTCTCTGGTTTCCTGCAGGCTGTTCAGATCCCTGCTTGGGTTGTATTGCGCGTGCGGGTGTCTGACCCTTAATGTGTCTGCCTCGCTTCCCGGCCGCCGCTTTGCTTCTTGCGGCCTCCCATGGCCTTCTCCCAGCGGCCCTGTTTGCCACTTTTTCTGGTTGCCGCCTGTTTTGCCGTTTTGCTGCAGAGTGGACGACCAACGAACAATAAGTATAGATGTGCTTTTCCGCTACAGGGGATGCGAGGTCCCCGCATCGGGTCCGCTGTTCCGCTGCAGATCGTACGCTGCCTGCGCAGAGCGCGCGAGGTTGCGCATGACTTGCGCGATTCTTCTTCTCTTTTACTCCATCCCCTTCTCGTCTCCGCCTGCTTCCTCTCTGCCTCGCTGCACTTCCGAATTGACACTGTACGCATCCAACTCCACTCTCATCAGCAGCTTATTTGTTGTTGGGCGTCCTCGCGCTGACATCATGAGCCGCACCAGCGAAATAGCAAGGCACTGACCTAACCGACCCATGCATTCTGGCTGCTTCGTGTGAGTTAGCCAGCCGCTCTGCGCTTGCTCGGCAGTTTGAGCGAGAACAATGCGCGTCTTTCGCGGCTGGTGTTTCCCTGGAACTGGTCCGGAGAGGCGGCCGCGCATCCTGGGCGAGTCTCGGGGCTGATGTGGTGAGACTTATGCGAAAGTGCCGGTGTGGGTTTCCTCAGGAGCGTCTGGCGCGGCCAGCGATTCCCCGTGAGGGGCCCAGGTAGGCACGATTGGGGACCCCTTGGGCGGGTCTCGGAACCGACTTGGGGAGGTCCGTCTATGCGAAAGCGACAATTTGGGATTGCTCTGGCGCGTCACTGGCACGCTTGGTGACTCCCTGGAAATGTTCCCGGGATGTGTGATCGGGGGGGTTCATTACCTCGCGCGCTGGGGATCATGCTTACGTGCGTTCCAGAGACACTCCGTGTACTCATCGTGCATAATGTGATTGAGCCCGGAAGGCGGGAGCTACGACGGGCCCTAAGGCGGAGACGAGCTCTCGAGCCTCTCACTTTGGACGCTTCCTGGGCCAATTGTGTATCCGGCGGGGCAGTGGCCTCGACACGCGTCCGCCTGGACAGGGGGGGGGTAGGCGAGGAGGTCTGGGCGAGGTCTGCGGCGGTGGCGAGCGTGCAACTCCTGCCAGGGTCAGGCGAAGCGAGGCGTTGAGCAGGCGCGCAGACAAGGCGTCAGAATGTGCTTGCGACCCCGACAGTGCGCTCAACCTATTGCGGTAGATGCGCGCGTGGCGAGAGGACGTAGTCTAAGTCCAGCCGTGACCGCACGGTTGTCTTTGTTTAGGTTTCTTTCCTTAGATGGTCGTCGCTGCGCTGCGGGCCCGTCTAGGAGGTCATGCGACAAGGTTGCTACTTGTGTAGAGGTGATCGTCCCGCAGGGCTTCTCGCGAAGGGAGCTGCTGGATTGAGACGCAGCCAGGCGGCCCCCCGGAGCTGTCCTCCGCAGCGTGGGCCGTCTGGGTGACCTCAGCCCACACAAGGCCAGAGAGGGAGGCCACATGCTGTGTTTTACGATCTAGCTTCGGAATGCTCCAGGGCCTGTCCTGCCAAATCGCGAGTGTCTGAACACCTACCTGGCAAAGAATTCGTGCCCGTGAAACTCGTCAAGGCCGGGAAATACGACCCGCACTCTCAATGTTGCTGAATCACGCCCTCGTGCCGAGGCCCCGATGGGTGATCCCCAGGCTGGTCGAAGACTGCTCTGCGAAGACTTGCCGTTTCCTATCGTTTCCTCAGCTGCAGATGCAGACGTGGTCAGCAGGTTTTCGACCAGCGCCTCGCAGCGTGGCGCAGTCGCGGGCGCAGCCGCGGCCCGCGAGAGAGATCGCCGTGCCCGTGCTCACCTCATGGCCCACATGGCACGGCCCAGGCCCTGCAGCTGCCGCTCGGACTGCGTGGAGAGCGCTCGCTTGGATGGCGTCAAGTTTCACGTCCGAGCAATGTCAGGAACGTCTGCTTCGCGTCCCGCGCCGCTGGTTCTGGCCCACCGCGCTTCGGCGCGACCCGCTGAGCACGTCCCAGTCCCGAGCATCAGCGCCCCGAGCTTTTCCCAGCCCCCCGTCTCACGAAGCAGAGCGACACGCTATCAGCTTGCAAGACGCAGCGTGTCGCCGGGGCCGCCGCGAGATCGTGAGTGCGATGCTTGATGTCGTGGTGAGAGGGTACCGCATCACTGTCGACATCCAGTGCTCGTTTGTCGCCCGGAGTTGCAGAGAGGTGCTGGAGAGCCCTGTCACTCATGCGCTTTTGTCGCCGGTGGGGCGGTGCCAAGTGGGGTTCCTCTGCTGTGCAAGAGGGCTCGTGCGATCGGGGACTGCCCGACTCCCTCGCATCCTGCTTGTCCTCCTCGTCCTGCCCCCCCTGCGCCTCCTGCTTCTTCTCCTGCTCCTTCTCGTCCTCCTGTGTCTCCTCCTGATCCTCCTCCCTCTGCCACAGTCGGGGCCCTGAAGAAGGAACCCTTTTCGTTGGGGAGGGGCTCCGGGTTCCTTAATTGTTTCGTGGCTTGCCCTGTATTTTCCTTAGGTCTTCGATGCGGAATCGAAGTTCCACTTATGGACAATAGGGGCCTCGTTCCTTATCTAGGGTTCCTTAGGTCAGCGCCCCGACGGTACTGCGCCAGCCGTATGGCTCGAGCTCAGCAGCCCAGGGCGCAAGGGCCCGAGGGTTGACCCCGCCGTGCTCAGGACAGCACCCCCTGCGATGGCGGGAGAACCGTGGCCCGCGCGTGTGGACGAGACCTGCGGTGAGGAGGAGGAGGAGGAGGAGGAGGAGGAGGAGGAGGAGGAGGAGGAGGGAGGAGACGACGCCAATGAAGGAGGAGGCGGAGCAGGGAGGAGGGAAGGAGAGAAGGAGGACGGGGGCGGCGTCGAGGGAGGGGCAGGACGAGGGAGGGGCAGGACGAGGGAGGAGTCAGGAGGGAGGAAGGGCGGGGGAGCGGGCGAGGTGACCATGGGTCCGCCCCTGGACGTGCTGGCGCAGAGGCCCAGGGGTTGGCGGCGGCGGCGCGGTGCGGCGGCGCTGCCGCGGCTCTCCGTCCTGTGGCTCTCCGCGCCGACATGCGCGGCGGACGTGCTGGTGGCGCGCGGCCTCGCGGGCGAGAGGCCGCTGGAGTGCGAGGCGATGCACGCTTCCTGGAACCAGGATCGGAGGCCTAGAGGTTGACACCAACACCAATATCGGCGTTTGTGCCTCCAACACCGAAGGACTACCACCAACACCGAAATCTAGGACCATCTTCCCCTGGTGGAGGCAACGCCCTGTGTTGGTGTTGGTGTAAACTTCCAAGCCTCCAACAGGAGATCGAGGACGGTGGCTCCGCGGCGCTCGCGGGCGCCCTGCACTTCGACGCGGCCAACCCGGGCGGCTGCCTCGGGTACGCTGGCGAGCGGGCCCGGGGCCGGCTGGTGCTGGTGGACGTCGGGGGGTCCCCAAACGGGGTGGTGACCACACCGTGTGGTGAGTCGGTGGGGATTCGGGGTCACCGCACGGTTTTGGGACCCGGGTCGATCTCCGAGGACGTCTCGGGCGACTGGGGCATCCGAGGTCCCAAGACCGTGCGTTGACGGGCCGTGCGGTGAGGTCTTCAGGGGTTTCGAGGTCACCACACGGTCTGTCACCGCACCGCTTCGGGACTCCAAAGGACGCGGCGGAGGCCTGTGACGAGCTGGTCGTCGTCTGCGAGCGCGCCGCCGAGGGCGGAGCCAGCTCGAGGGAAGGAACACGATGACCATGACCAAGACGTCACGGGGTCCTGTCGACTCTGGTCGGCTCCGACTCGCGAAGATGATTCACGGAAGGACGGCGACCGATATGGCCGATGACCAAGATCGGCATCGACGTTCCCGCGTGCAGTCGTGGTCATGGCCACTTTTTCTTCTTTCCCTCCACCAGCGGGGTTGTGTTCTTCTACCACCAGGAGGGGCTTGACGCCATCTCGCTGGGCAACCACTCGGCACCTCCGGTCCGCGCCGTCATGATCGCCCGCGATCACGGGGAGGCGCTCCGGGAGGCTCTCGGCTCCCGCGAGGTGACTGCAGAGTTACTGAGGGGCCGGGTTATTTCGGCCGATGCTTACGAGGAGCAGTTCATTCTGCGGGCCGACGAGATCTCGTCGACCCGTGCGACCAATTTCATGTGGCACGTCTATCCTGAGATGCTCAGGAGCCAGCAGCGTGTACCCTTCAGCCTGCAGCTCATGCGCAAGGGAATCAGAGCTCCGAGCGGCTGGTTCAAAAGCCCGCCAGATTTCGTGCCACTGTTCAACCCTTCGTTGATCGCACTGGAGGATGGATCACTTCTGGCGACGATGCGGATGTCCAATGGGCCTGGCTGTCCGAGTGTCAGGCACGCAAGGGAATCTAGCATGGACACGCGTATTTTCCTGAACGCATTGGTTTTGGTGCACATCAATCCTGTCGATCTCGAGGTTCTGAGCCACACGATGGTGGAGATGCCCGAACTCGCGTGCCAGTTCACGAGCGAGACCAAGATGAGCGGCCGGAGGTTCCTGGATCAGGTGCGCGGCCCCATGGATGCGCGCCTCGTGCAGGGCTCCGACGGCGAGATGTGGCTGTCCTTCTACGCCGAGCGCAACGTCCCGGGGAGCGACGAGATCGTCCGCGGGATGAACGCCGCCCCCCTCCACGTGGAGTGGGCACAGTGCCCCGAGGACTTTTTTTTTGACTTCCGCTTCGGGGTGCATCCTAGGCCGTGCCAGCCTCGGCTAGCCGCTGGTCCCCTGGCTCCGCCAGGGGCGCTGCCGATGCCGACGCGGCTCCACCGCGCCCAGCCCCAGAGAGAGAGGAGGAAGAGGAGGAGGCGGAGGAGGAGGAGGAGGAGGAGGAGGAGGAGGAGGAGGAGGAGGGAGCTGAAGTACAGCCTGAGCACTAGGGTTGCTAGGACAGAAGCACGTATTGTCACACAGTGCCCCGAGGAAGAGCACGCGTGGCAGCTGCGCGGCCGCGACGAGGCACTGGTCGGGGCGGGCTGCCGCTGGCTGGGCATGGGCGACGGCCGATCCGGCGATGCGTGCCGCGCCTCGTGCGAGGCCTCGAGCAGCCACTGCAACGCCGTCAGCCTGGGGCCTGGGCGCTGTGAGCTGCGCAGGTGCGCAGCATCGTCTACTCCAGATTTCGTAATAAATGGAGGGGGGTCTCATTTCGGGGGGGGTCTCTTCCAGGCTATCTTGGAGGGCCTGGGGGGGTCTGGGGACGATGTTTTGGAGGGTTCTCCCACGGGGGGGGGGATCTGGAATAGCCTGTCTTGGAGGGTCCAGACCCCCTCCCTTTTATTATGAAATCTGGAGTAACCTATCCCCATCCTCAGTGGGCCATGGTACGGTAGGTTCGCGTTGCGTCGACCGGCGGCGACCCCGCTGCCGGCGTTCAATGTTTGGCGCCGCCGGCGACACACTCGGTCGATGTTGAACGATCTGACGTTTCGGACACGGCCGATCGTTCAAGGTAAAAAGGTCCCCGCGGTGTCAGAAACCAACCGCCGAATTCGGCACGACATGAATGTGCCGCAGGTGGGAATAGGCCCCGCGAAACCCGAAGGAACAAGCATATACCTATGTGGGAAACTAAGTCGGCCAGCGGGACCAAGGCCACGCCAGTGGGGATAGGGATCGGTGAAACGATGCTCAGGTGCGAGCCCGAGGTCGAGGTGGCCACGCAGGCAGGCTGGGAGACGTGGCTGCACGAGGGGCTGCTGCAGTGGCACCGTGCCGCCCAGCCCTGCACGACCTTTGCGATGGGGAGCGGCCTGAGCCTTCGTGAGTGCCAGAGGAGCTGCGAGGCGGCCGACGATTGCAGCGCGGTCCTCTTCTCGCCGCGCTTCGAGTCCTGCGCTCTCCAGCGGTGCGACGGCCTGGCTGGGAGGCCCGGCGGCGCGCCTGGCTGGGAGGCCTGGCGGCTGGGCCCGCCTCCGCCGCAGCAGTGCCTCAGGCGGGCGTGGGTGGAGCCCACGGAACTGCTGACCTTCCCTACCGTGAACGGGGTGGAGAAGAATTGGAATCTGATCAAGGCGGAGCGGGACCGCTTGGTGATCGAGTACTTCGTGGAGCCGCACATCGTCTTGGAGGCCGGCCTGGACCGTTCAAGCGGCGTCGCGCTCACGAGTCTGGCCGAGCACGCCGTGTCCAGGTGGCCGTACGACGTGCTGCACGGCGTGTCCAATGTGCGGGGCGGCTACTGCTGCCTCGAGCTCCCGCAGCGACTCTGGCCGGACTGGTACTTCGCAGCCGGCGGTCCAGGCCCGATGCTGCTGGGGTGTGGCCACCTGCAGCGCATACGATCCCCCTTCGACCAGGCGAAAGGCGACCTGACGAGGTTCCGGAGGCAGGACAAGACGCGTGCATACCACAACTTCTTCTATGTCGTCCGGGGCAGTTCTCCGTTTGAGGTGATGGCCGTCTCGACAGAGTGGTGCATCACGATGAACGGCCACTTTAGTTCGCATTGGCGGCAGGAGTTCGCGGACGGCGAGGAGGCGTGCGAGGCCATCCAGTTCGCGTCGGGCATCGCCTTGCGTGGTGCCGACGAGCTGGTCGTCGCGTACGGCATCAACGACTGCGAGAGTGATCTGCTGTCGCTCCCCGTCGCGAGAGTGCTGGAGATGCTCCGTCCTGTCCAGTCGACCCTCAATGTGTCGTTGGACGAGCTCGAGATGATCTGAACGTAGCGCACTCTGGTAGTCTGAGGCCGAGGGGCATCCGAATTGGGCTGACCAGTCGCTGGCGCCTGGCCCGTCTTCGCGCCGCGCCTGGGAAAAGAGTTCGAAGAGGGGCGAAAAGGGGGGACGGAGGAGAAGAAGGAGGGAGGAGGAGAAAGACGAGGAGGATGAGAAAGAGGAAGAGGAGGAGGAGGAGGAGGAGGAGAAAGAGGAGGAGGAGGAGGAGGAGGAGGAGGAAGAAGAAGAAGAAGACGAACAAGAAGAATACTAACAATAATAATACTAATAATAATAATAATAATGCGACTAAGAATAATAATAATAAGACGAATAATACTAATGAGAATAATAAGAATATTAATAATAAGCAGAAGAAGTTGAATACTAATCATACTACGAAGACGAATAATAATACGAACAAGAATGATAATACTACTTAATAATACTAAGACGGATAATACTAATAAACAGAAAGCATAATAATAATTATAATAAGAATAAGAATAATAATAATAATAGTAGTAATAATAAGAAGAATAATAATAATAATACTATCAATAATAAGAAGAATAATAATAATAAGGAGGAGGTGGAGGTTTTTTTGAGCACAACCGCAAACTGCATGTCTAGAGCATGCTAAACGCCAATGCCTCGGAATCACCTGGGCCGACTGAGGCTCGATCGGCCTGGAACCTCTACGAACTCCGTGAGCACGACGAGGCCGATGCCGGCGAAGACATGAAACACGAACAATTTGACCTCACCCAGCAACCAGAAACAGAACAGCGCGTACAAGCCCTCGAGCGGGAGCCACTTGCAATACCAGGAAGCCCGAAGCCACGTGCAGCATCAGGAAGCTCCCCGAACAAGGAACAAACAACAACAACTGCAGGACGAGATGGACCGCACCAGGTACGGGATGAGGCATTTCGCGCGTATATCATACCTACTCGAAGACATCATCGAAAGACGAGACAACACTGACACAGTCGAGGCCCGAGAGATCGCTCCCACGGTCGTCGAGAGTGGAGCGGCCACCATGCAGCCCTTGGAAAAGCAGGCCCTCTCCAGGGGCATGTGGCAATCCCGTCGGTGTCCATGAGCTGCTGGGTACACCTGGCTCCACATCGGCCACAGAGTCTCCCACGCCCAAAGAAACTGCGGCACCCCGAGCAGCAGCTTGCATGACACCACCACCGACATCCGCAGTGCCAAACTGCGGCTCCCAGGCCGTGCCGAAGGAACCGAGGAACGTGCCAGACTCGTGCTCCACGACGGGCACCGCGCTCGCGACCACGCCGCAATGCTGCTCGACGAACCCCTGGTTTTCCGCAAAGCCTGGCACGGGGAGCGTGGCCGCGAGGCGCATGCCAGCCTCCAGGCCATCCCCGAAGGCCTTTGCCTGCAAGGCTGGGGCCCCGAGCGGGACCTCCCAGGTGCCAGGAGCCGGTGCCACGCCGATGGAGACGACTTGCGCCACCTCCTCGCCCAGCACTGGTCTGGCAGCGAACCCAAGCCTCGGCCCATCAGCCACCTGCGGCCCGAAAAAATCGGCTTCGTCGCACGGAGCCGCACTGCGAGAGGGCCCTGGGGCAGCAGCGCTGGCGCCAAGGCGAGGACCAGCTGTTGCCCAAGCGACCCCGTCGTCGGCGGCTGCGGCGAAGCCACCGGCTGGCGCGAGAGCCGCGTGCCAGGCCGCGTTTCGCCGCCTACGCGTGGCTCCTGGCACTGCCGCGCCGGCCGACAGGAGCTTCGGCGCGGGCCGCGCCGCCAGCTCCCTGTCTTGCCAGGAGCCTGGCTCGCCGACGCAAGCACGTGCGCGCAGAGCAGCATCGAGAGCATCCCGAAGGCGCCGACGAGCAGCGCGGCGAGCCGCCGTCGGGCCGAGGACAGCGATGTCGGCGGCACGCAAGGTGCTGGGCCGCCGCGCACTCGGGCAGCCCCCCGCAACCATCCAAGGCGTGCCCGCCGCCGCCGCCGAGCCACCGACCATGGGCGAAAGGCTGCGGAGAAAGCGGGGAACACGGCTTGAGCCAAAATGGCTACGGGGGAGGAGGAGGAGGAGGAGGAGGACGAGGAGGAGGAGGACGAGGAGGAGAAGGAGGAGGAGGAGGACGAGGAGGAGGAGGACGATGATGATGCTGATGATGCTGCTGATGATGATGATGATGATGATGATGATGATGAGGATGAGGATGAGGATGAGGATCATGATGATGATGATGATGATGATGATGATGATGCTGTTGCTGTTGCTGTTGCTGTTGCTGTTGTTGTTGTTGTTGTTGTTGTTGTTGTTGTTGTTGTTGTTGTTGTTGTTGTTGTTTGTTGTTGTTGAATATTATTCCTTCTAAAGAATTATTATTGTTGGGACCCCTGGTGCGCGACCTCTGCGCCGCGCCTAGGCCGCAGCTACATTTTCATCATTTTTTCGCGAAAGCTTCAGAAAAGTGGATTGTGTCCGGATCCGGTTGTTTTGTTGTATCCGTTTTCCCTTGCAAAAAACAATAGAAAATGAAAATTCTTGTTCTTACTTGATCAAATTGCAAGAATCCCTTGCAAAAAATAAGGTAAAGTGGACATTCGTGCGCGCAAGACGAAATCCTTCCAAAACCTTAGGTTTCGTAACGATTTTAACATAAAAACATCAAAAACCCAATGGTTTTTTAAGAAAAAATTGTCAAAATGTCCTTCCGCGCGCGCTGTCCGAATCCCACAAAACCAATGGTTTTTCAACATTTATGTTACATGAGCTCGCGCGAGCTACTTTTTCTTGTTCTAACATAATCAAATTTCAATAATCCCTTGCAAAAAATAAGGTAAAGTGGACATTCGCGCGCGCAAGACGAAATCCTTCCAGAACCTTAGGTTTCGTAACGATTTCAACATAAAAACATCAAAAACCCAATGGTTTTTCAAAAAAAAATGTCCAAATTTCATCCCGCGCGCGCTGTCCGACTCCCACAAAACCAATGGTTTTTCAACATTTATGTTACATGAGCTCGCGCGAGCTACTTTTTCTTGTTCTAACATAATCAAATTTCAATACTCCCTTGCAAAAAAAAGTAAAGTGGACATTCGCGCGCGCAAGACCAACAAAAAACACGACGATCTCAGGAACTTGCCCCAAAAATGTGACCAACTCCGCTCTCTCTGTCTCTCTCTCTGTCTGCTCTCTGTCTCTCTCTCTGTCTGTCTGTGTCATGTATTGTATGTCACAATTGCAGGATGCTGGGCACACGCGCGCCCCGAATAAGTGACCAAGTTCTGTGGGTGTGTACCCCACGCCAGTGTAGTAGCCACGGTCGTCCGCACGCCACGAAGTGAAGTGTCCCAACGTCATAGGGCGGGAAGCTGGGTTTGGGTGGTCGCGAAGAGTCGTTTGGATATTTGGTAGAGCTTGAACTGCCCCCCCACGAAGTGGGGGTATTGTCTCGCGTCGCATGAAAACCCTGGCACTGGTGAGAACACTGAGCGTTCGGGTAAAATGATTGTTGTTGTTGTTGTTGATGATGATGATGATGATGATGATGATGATGCTGATGATGATGATGATGATGGAGCTGATGAGCTGATGATGATGAGGAGGAGGAGGATAATGATGATGAGGAGGAGGAGGAGCTGGCGGAGGAGGAGGATAATGATAATGGGGAAGAAGAGGAGAAAGAGGAGGAGGAGGAACATGAGAAGGAGGAGGAGGAGGAGGAGGAGGAGGAGGATACGAGGAGGAGAATGCGCAGGCGCAGGAGGAGGAGAAGGAGGAGGAAGAGGAGGAAGAGGAGAGGAGGAAGGAGGAGTAGGAGGACGAGGATGAGGATGAGGATGGCCAGAGTTCAAACGCACCCGCGCACACGCGCAGACGCAACATGAGACACGCACGCACGAGAAGTGAAGGGATGACAGGTTGCCTTGTTGGAGTGGCCCCTCTCGCCCTCCCCAGGCGGACGGGCCCACCGCAGGCGACAGCATGGGGGCCGCGCGGCGGTTCGAGCACGGGGCCGTGCGCCAGGAGCCGCGGGGGAGGGGCCGGAGAGGCGCCCTGAGATGCCCGTCGAGCTGTAAGAGACGGGGGCCAATGCAGACGGGGGTCAGCTGGAGGGCCGGATCTTGCAGGATCCTGCAGAACCAGGGCTGCATTGGCCCGGGCTAGCGCGCCGGATCTTGCAGGATCCCGAAGGATCTTGCAAAATCTGACTGGCCTGGGTTTGCACTGACCCTGGTCAGTGCGTCCCCGAGCCTTTGCCTCGGAGGCGGCGATCGGTGCGAATAGCCCAGGGGGGAGCAATACATGTCTCCAGGAGCGCCGATGGTCTACGTCTCCCGCGTGCTGGTCTGTCAAGATGGGCGGCTCGGGTATGTGATTGCCACCGCCTCTGTCCATCTCGCCACCGTGCCTGGGTCGTAGACACGAGTATTGTGAGAGGCCGCTGAGGGTCTCTTGGAAGGCCTCTTGGTGGCCACTTGCACTGTTTTCTGTTGCCTTTTGGAGGCCTCTTGGGGGTCTCCTGGGGACCTTCTGGGCTCCTCTCGGGTACCTCTTGGGTCTTGGGCGCCTGCAGGCGGTTTCGGGGGCCATAGATGATCGCTCCGTCGGGATCCTCCTCTTGGGTCTCCCCTTGGGCGGATCTCGGGGGCCACTTGGGCTATCCTGGACGCTCTGAACACTCGACCACCGAGCATGCGAACATAACAGGACACCCCATTTTTGGTTTTCCGTGGTTTGGGCCTGTTGGGCTGGTCCAAAGGGCCTCCATGACAGCTCAAGAACACCCCAACATGGCCCCAGTACGGACCCCACGCTCTCGAAGCCTTTCGAAAAGTCATGCGACGCAGCGCGAGAGCGCCTGGAAGCGCCTCAGAATTCTGCGAATCCGCGACCTTTGAAAGAGCATGTGCAATAGTGAACACAGAGAACTCGAAGAGACCTGAGGATTTGATGGTGGATCTTGTGGCCTTAGGTCCATCCCGCCACCATGCTTGGGTAGTTGGCCACAGGTCTCTTTGGGTCTCTTGGAAGGCCTCTTGAGAGCCCTCGGAGGTCTCTGGGAGGCCTCTCGGGGGCCTCTGGGGGCCTCTGAGGCTCCCCCGGGGCGCCTCTTCGGCTTTGGAGGCGGTCTCGGGGGCCATCTTTGGGTTGAGGGCCCCACGGGCCCCTTCGAGTTTTTCCTCTGATCGGAAGTTCGGGAATGCCAGCCAGAGCACAGGGCGTGCGCGAGGCGGGCACGGGTTGGCACTGGGCGGGCACTGGGCGAGACCCGAACAGGCGAGCTGGCGCATGGGGCGGCCATGAGGCGCGCAGGGGCGGGCACGGGGCGAACGCCTGAGATGTGCGAGCCACCCCACGGGGCGGGTGCGAGGCGGGTGCGAGGCGGGCACTGGGCGAAACCCAGAGATGTGAGCCAGAGCACAAGGCGGGCGCGGGGCGGACACGGGCGGGCCCCGGACGAGCGCCGGAAACGCCAGCCAGCGCACGCGGGAGGGTCGTGCGAGGCGGGCCTGGGCGGGCACTGGGCGATCGCCCCGAAATGCCAGCCGGCACACGGGGCGCACACGAGGCGGGCACGTGCGGACGCAGGACGAAATCTCGGGAGTGCCTGCCATGTGCTTCGGAAACGAGTAGGAGCTCCGTGCAAGGACTGTTTGGGGAACATGGCCTTGCGGGGTACCTTCGCAATCCAGTTCACACAGACCTTAGAGTTGTCTGCACATGATTGATGGTACGTTTTTCAGGAAGCCATTGCAAGCATCTCTTGCAAGCAAATCGAGCATGTCTTGATGCTGCCTGGAATTCGTGTCGTCGATCAATCGTTCCCTAGAGTCCGCCGCAGCCCTCTGCGCGAGCAGTCTTCTAAACAATGCAGCTGCGCGCAGCAGTAATGCCACGAATACCCAGCAAGTGCTCCTCGCAGGCACTTCTACAGGGCCTTGGGCCACTGGAATTGCGAGCCCTCGTCCAGGAGACGTATTCCAGAACCCCCCGCGCTCCCCACCCTGGCGCGAATTCCCACCTTCTTTGTTTGTCGCCGCCGCCGCCGCCGCTGCCCGAAGAGCTTCCAGCCTGGTTGTCGCGGGCCCGCGGCGGAAGCCGCCGCAGCCGTTCTCGGCTCCAGTTGAGGTACCAGCTTGGGCCGAGGCCTCCAGGCGCCGTCCGTCGCACAGGAGGGGAGAGCCTGCAGGGGGCCATGGCTGGCATCGAGGAGCAGCCCGTCGACGTTTTGGAGGAGGCGGCCGAGGAAGGCGAGGCCGCGGTCGACGAGGACGACGAGGACGACGCCTTCAAGGGAGTGGACGTCGACGAGAGCCTCAAGGACAACGTGGAGGGCTCACTCCGCCTGAAGCGGCTGCTCAGCCGAGACTCAGACGTGGGCACGCCGAGGAAAAAGAGGAAGGGCAACGATACCGGCGAGGAGTGCGACACGGCCGAGTTCAAGAACACGGTCACGGCTTTATTGAGCAGATGGCAGCTGCAGCACGATGCGGTATGCGCCCATGTGCTCGGCGCCCTCAGTCTGGCGGAGCTGACAGAGATGAAGAACAGTAACTATCAGCCAGACAAGTTCAATCAGTGGAAGTCTCCCTCCGAGCTCCTCGCGAAGTACACGAACGAGATGAGGGAGCGCAAGATGATCAGCGGGTCGCCCGTCGATCTGATCATGGCTTTCAAGTTCCGGTGGAAGCTCCCGCTGGACGTCGAGAAGCAGGTGAGGAATCTTAATCACAAGTGCCTCCGCTACGTCCTCTCGAACTACGATGGGACGAAGACGATGGAGGAGGTGATCAAGGAGGCGGAGGAGCAGGATCCGGAAGAAGCCATCACGCAGAACACTCTGCTCGAACACCCAGGCAAGCAGACCATGGAGAGGTTTCACCGCCTCGAGCTCATCGACCCGCTGGCCGACTGCGCCGTCTTTGGGGATGCCAATCTGACTTTTGCACTGAGGCTCGCGAAGCACCGCAAGGCCCTGGGGCACGTCGGCCGAGTCATTGCGACTACCTTCGAGGAGCACGAGACACTCCAGGAGAGATACAAGGAGATCGATGAGAGCATCAAGATCCTCGAGGATCACTTCTGCGAGGTGTACCACGGCGTGGACTGCACCCGCATTGCCCTCGACCCACGCTTCAAGGACTTGGAGGGCGCCCTGGGTGCTCCTGGGCGGGCACCATGTCCATATCCATATCCTTCCCTCCTTCCGAGCGCCACTGTGGACAGGTCTCCCAGGGCGAGCAGGTGGCACACAGGCCACGGCAGCAGCGGCGTCCGCCGTGGTCTCTGCCCTGTCTTTTTTAAAGCGAAAAACGAGGGGGGCGGCCGCACAGGCCCCCCACGCGCTCCGACCACAGCACACCTACGCACAGACACACAGTGGCCCACAGAGAAGGGGGGGTGCCCGCAGACTCCTCAACCTTGGCATCGCTCGGACGTGTGCATTTTTTCCTCGGCGAGAACGAACCATCGAGGACCATCCTGGACCATCGCGCAAAAAAAAAAAACACGCACGAAATCGAACCATGCACGGGAAAATGGACGTCCGAGCGACGGCAAGCAACGACCTTCCATGTCCACGGCCTCGCGGGCCGGGCTCCTCCTCCTCCTCCTCCTCCTCCTCCTCCTCCTCCTCTTCCTCCTCCTCCTCCTCCGCGGGGTGCCCGCAGACTCCGTAACGACCTTCCATATCCACGGCTTCGCGGGCCGGGCCCCTCCTCCTCCTCCTCCTCCTCCTCCTCCTCTTCCTCCTCCTCCTCCTCTTCCGCGGGGTGCCCGCAGACTCCGTAACGACCTTCCACATCCACGGCTTCGCGGGCCGGGCCCCTATGGGGCCGCGGCCCCACGGATGCGGCGCGTTTTTGCCGCGGGTGCCCCTCGCGTACGGAGTCCATGCCGCCGCACGTCCACGGGAGCGCGCCCCAAAGCCCAGGCCGCGAGGAGGAGGAGGAGGAGGAGGAGGAGGAGGAGGAGGAGGAGGAGGAGGAGGAGGATATGGACGTGCTCGCCGCTCGTGAGGCGCGGCCTACTACAACTTCCCGCACTCTGGCGCCATCCAGGGGTTCTTCGACGGTCACCCGTGCGTGAACTGGCGGCACGAGAACCTGATGCGGCTCTTCTTCCGGGCGCTGCGCGCCTACATCAGGCCAGGCGGGATCGTAAAGGTCGCGTCGAACATGAGTGCTGTCGGTGTCCGCTACTCATACATCGTTGGCGGCGCCCTCGAAAACGAATTCATCCACACCGAGACGGTGCCCTTCCTCGAGTGGCACCTCCACCGCTACGGGCGGTCCTACGGTGACAAGAGAGACGTGTACAAGCGGCCAGACGCGCAGAACAACCAGAGCTACAACGCGCAGCGCGCGGAGGCCGACATGGTGTACTGCTTCGAGTACCGCCCGTCTGGCAAGCCCATCGGCAGGCAGGAGATTCGGCTGCCTCCGACTCTGAAGACGCTGATGGAGTGCGACGACGGATCCCTGAAGGGTCTGCAGGGCCCCGCCCGGGCGAACCTCGCCAACGCGCTGCACAAGCGCTTCGTCATGGAGGTCTCCGGCACGCACGTGGGGTGAGCCCCGCGTGCTGGCCTGGCCTGGGCCGCGCGGCAGGGACACGCTCTGACGCGCTCCCCAAGTGCAGCACGGAAGTGCCTCGCGCGTCTGAGTGGGAGGAGTGGTGCGGGGGAGGGGCGCCGTTCACGAGCGGCGAACATTTCCGTATCCACGCCCTCTCGGCCTGGACTGGGGTGCGATCCCGTGGGCAAGGCGGCCGCGCGGACACATACTGCGCTGGGCATCCGCGAACAAAACGCTCCGTGTCCACGGGGTCCCGGCCCAAGGGGCCCAGCCCGCGAGGCCGTGGCTACGGATAGCTTCCCGCTCCACGGAGGGATGCGGGCGGAGGGGGCCGGCAGAGCGGAGGGGCAGGACGGAGTTGGCGGGGGAAGTGCTGCTTGCCGTCCAGCGGCGGTCCAGCACTCCAGGCACGCAGTCAGTCTTGGGCGTTCTCGGGCAGCTCACGGAGGCTGCCACCAGTCTAGGGATATATGATTAATTATTGGCGCGATCCTGCTCCCACAGAGGGCTGCCGACGGCCGTGCCCGTCGGCTTGTGCAGCGGTAGGGCATGCGGTTGTCAATGTCAGGAAAAGCAATGTGGTGGAAGCCATAGTCGTCACTCCCAGGGCTGCCGGGCCAGGCTGGCAGCCCGATGGGTGTTCAGTGCGGGCCTCCTTGGAGGGAGCAGATCGAGAGGAGGAGGAGGACGAGGAGGAGGAGGAGGAGGAGGGGGAGGAGGAGGGGGAGGAGGAGGTGGGGGAGGAGGAGGAGGAGGAGGAGGAGGAGGAGGAGGAGGAGGAGGAGGAGGAGGAAGAGGAGGAGGAGGAGGGGGCGGAAGAGGAGGGGGAGGAGGAGGGGGGGGAGAGGGAGAGAACTATGAATTGTGGAGCCCCTCGGGGTCGAAGGCGCGCGCGCGAGGCTTTCGTACTGGAGAGAGGTTGAAGTATCAAATGAAAAAGGTCCATGAGTGTTGCAATCAGTTGCCAAAGAAATGCGGAAGGCAAATGGTGCGCTTCCTTTGGTTGTGGACGGGCGTATGGTGCCCATCCGAGAGGCCGATTGGTGCCTCATCCCAAGAAGAGGCCCGTGACGGCCACGACTTGGGTGCGGGATGCCATTTGGTGGCCCCCCTGTGCCCACCCCGTCCCGCTCACAGGGTCTTCACATCCCCCGTATGGTGGTGGGATGGGTGAGCGGTCCGCCTCCCCCCGGGCCGCACGTACTGCCCGAGGTTCGTGGGGATTTGAATTGAAGGCAATGAAGTTTCCCGTTCCCCCCCACTCCCTTCCCGTGGGGTGCACAATCCCGACGAAGCCCCCCAAAAAGGAACGGCCCAAAAACCAGAGCCACTCCCGAGCCCAAAGTTGCCTTTTTTTTTCAGCATCTTAACTGCGTGACGCCTGGGTGTGGGCGAGGTGGTGGTTGCGGGAGATCACGGCGCTGATGCTGCCTCGGCGTGAGGAGGAGCGGCAAGTGCGCTGCGGAGGACGATTTTGGTGTGGTTGCTGGACTCGCCGCCGACGGACAATCACGAGCAAGATGACCACGGATACTGCATTGCGGACACACCGGGCCTTCAGGAACCCTATGGTGGCTCCTGGAGCGGCCGCTGGCCCTATGATGGGCAGGGGTCCGCTCCATGTCCCGAGCCCTATGGTGGCTCGTGCCCGTGTCCCGCGTCCGTGCCCTATGGTGGCTACGGCTTCTGCTACGACGTTCCCGTGGACCCTCATAACGAACATCGTCACGAGGACCTCCCCTAGAACGTTGCTGCTCCCCGCCGCCTGCCATGGCAAGTAGGCCGACCGAGAATCGGTTGCGCCCGCCAGGACCTACAGAGTGGTCACAAACTACCTGGAGGGAGCCTGAAGGGGCAGCAGAACGCAAAGAAGGCACCAAAACAACCCCTCCCGCCCTCCCCCTCCCAAGTTCCATGAATTCAATGAGGTCAACGTGGGCTCTATGGCGTCCTTTTTTCAATGCTCTGTGTGCTCTATGGCGTCTTTTTTTTTCAACTGTCTTTCAATGCTCTGTGTGCTCTATGGCGTCCTTTTTTCTCCCTTCCTTCGTCCTCTCATCCTCTCCTCCTCCTCCCCCTCCTCCTCCTTCTCCTCCTCCTCCTCCGCCTCCTCCTCCTCCTCCCCCTCCTCCTCCTGAAAAGAAGCAATGCAGTTTTTCGTTTTTTGGTGTGCACCCCCCCAAAAAAAGACTGGGCGGGCCCCCGCCCCTTTCCCTTTTTTGTTGGGGCGGGCAGAGGAAATTCCTCCTTTCTCTCTCCTCCTCTTCCTCCTCCTCCTCCTCCTCCTCCTTTTCCTTTTCCTCCTCCTCCTCCTCCTAAAAAGAAGCAATGCCGTTTTTCGTTTTTTGGTGTGCACCCCCCCCCCCCCAAGCAAAAAACAAAAAAAAACTGGGCGGGCCCCCGCCCCTCCCCCTTTTTTGTTGGGGTGGGCAGAGGAAATTCCTCTCCCTCCTCCTCCTCCTCCTCCTCCTCCTCCTCCTCCTCCTCCTCCTCCTCCTCCTTCCAAAAAGAATCAATGCCGTTTTTCTTTTTTTGGTGTGCTTCTTTCCTTTAGAACCCTCCACATAATGACTCCTATTGAAACCCTCTACAAGAAGGGTTCCCATTGAAACCCTCCGCAAAAAAAGGGTTCGCATTGACACCCTCCAAAAAAGGATTCCCTGCGAAGTCCTCCATAGCAATGCAGTGTCTCGTTATTTGGTGTGCCCCCCCCAAAAAAATGGCCCTCCCAGTTTTTTTTTTTTTTTGGGGGGGGGGGGGCAGAGGAAATGTTTCTCCCTCCTCCTCCTCCTCCTCCTCCTCCTCCTCCTTCTTCCCCCTCCTCCTCCTCCTCCTTCTCCTCCTCCTCCCCTCCTCCTCCTCCTCCTCTTCCTCCTCCTCCTCTTCCTCCTCCCCCTCCCCCTCCTCCTCCTCCTCCTCCTCCTCCTCCTCCTCCTCCTCCACCGAAACATTCAATGCCGTTTTTTTTTTTTTTGTTTTGTTTGTTGTGCCTCTGTCCTTTAGAACCCTCCACATATGGACTCCTATTGCAACCCTCTACAAGAAGGGCTCCTATTCAAACCCTCCGCAACAAGGGTTCATATTGACACCCTCCAAGGAAGGATACCATGCGAAGTCCTGTATATAAGGATTCCTATTGAGAGTAACACAAAGGATGTCACCAAATGGCACTGGTTTGGCATTGGGTTGGGATCGCCTTGGCGTTGGTTTGGTATTGCGTTGGCACTGCTTTGGCATTGCGTTGACATTGCGCTGTCGCCAATGCCTCCCTTCGCATAATGATTCCTATGGAACCCCCCACAGTACAGGGATTCCCATTGAACCATTCCACAACAGGGTTTCATATTGAACTTCCTCACGGAAGGATTCCATGCGAAGCCCTCCATTGAAGGATTCCAGATGAGACCGACCACAAACGATTTCCCCCAGTGGCGTTGAATCGGCATTACATTGAGATCGCCTTGGCATTGGTTTGGCATTGCGTTGGCACTGCTTTGGCATTGCGTTGGCATTGCGCTGTCGAGTTCCAATGCCCCCCTTCGCATACGGATTCCGATTGAACCACCAAACAGTAAAGGGATTCCGATTGAATCATTCCACAATCGGGATTCATATTGAATTTCCTCACGGAAGGATTCCATGCGAAACCCTCCATTCAAGGATTCCAACTGAGACCGACCACAAACGACTTCCACCATTGGCGTCGAAGTGACATTACATTGAGATCGCCTTGGCATTGGTTTGACATTGTGTTGGCATTGCGCTGGCGAGTTCTCATGCCCCCCCCACACACTAGGATTCCTAGTAACACCTTCCACAATAAGGGGTCGATCCCCTTGACCGCCCCCTCACGAAGGATTCGTGGTGAAACCTCCACAGGAGGATTCCAATCGAAACCCTCCACAGGAGGATTCCGATCGAAATCCTCCGAAGAAGGATCCGTAACCAAATCGTGCCATAAGGATCTCTATTGACACCTGTTGGAAGACAGGAATCCCGCCATCGGCATTGCATTGGCATTGGTTTGGCAATGGTTTGGTATCGCATGGGCGTTGCGTTGGCATTGCGATGGCAGTGCGTTGGCACGGCGTTGGCATTGTACTGGCATTGCGCTGGCGAGTCTTGATTAAACATTGCACATAAGGATTCTAACTGAGCGCCCCCACATGAAGGATGCCTTTCGAATCCCCCCACAGGAAGGATCCAAATAGAACTCCTCCGCATAAAGGGTTCCATTCGAAGCCCTCCACTGAAGGTTTCCAATTGACCCCCCCCCGAAGAAGGGTTCTTAGAAGGTTTCCCCTGTGGATGACATCATCCACAGAAGGGTTCTTAGCAAGGTTGCGATTGAAATCTACCACAGACGACCCCCCCCCATTGGCGCTACATTGGCATTCCATTGGTATCGCCGTGGCATTGGTTTGGCATTGTGTTTGCACTGCTTTGGCACTGCGCTGGCGAGTTTTAATGCCACCCCACAGAAGGGTTCCTCTTAAAACCTTTCACAAGACGGGATCCCTATGAAAGCCCCCGCACGAAGGATTCATATTGGACCCCCACACAGAAGGATTCCAATCGAAACCCTCCACAGGTTGGATTCCTTTTGGAACATATTAGAAGAATACCCCCCATATGGCGTTGGATTGGGATCGCTTGGGGCATTGGTTCGGGATTGCGATGACACTGCGTTGGCATTGCGCTGGCGAGTCCAAATGGCTCCCTCCGCAGACGGACACCTACTGAAACCTTCCACAAGACGGATTCCTATTGAATCTCCCATAAGAAGAACTCCGACCGAAAATCTCCAAAGGAGGATCCGTATCGAAACCGTCCACATAAGCATTCCTATTGTTCTCCCCCGAAGAAACATCCGTAATGACATCATCCAAAAAGGATTCTGATTGAAATCCACCGAGCGAAAGGATTCCCCCATTGGCATTGCATTGGCATTGGCACTGGTTGGCGATGCATGGCCTGGTACAGGAGATAGACAGAGAGAGAGAGAGAGACAAAGGGAGAGAGAGAGAGAGAGAATACGAGAGGCAGATATTGCGATAGGAGAACACTATGAGGGAATCACGACGAAAAGAAAAATGACAAACAATCAACCAAAGTTTAATGGTGAAGGAGCGTTCCACTCAGTAAAAACCATATGCAAACGACGAGGGGCTCCACAATCCCCCGGCCTCGAGAGGGATGGGGAGGAGGAAGATGAGTGGGGCGGAGCAGCTGGACCAGAGTGAGCCCAGGATGCGCGCTCTCTCCATTCTCAAGCTCCCCCTCTCGCAAGTGCATGCACGCATTCCGCTGCACTACGGGCTGTGCACCCTTGCAGGACGAGCGTCCCATGGTTCTACCTTTTATGCCAGAGTCGCGTTTGCAAGCGTGCCGCCGTCCATCCGTCGAGGTATGAGGAATGCAAATGAGGTATGGTCAGAAAGTCAACGGAGGTGCCCAGCGATGGCCCCGCTGTGACAGAATGATCGGGCGAAATATCGAGCAGTAGCCCCTGCATCCGTGCAATTGTTGCATCTGCTCGATTTCTGGTGAATATGAGCTGCGCGCTCCAAGCCCGCGCGCTTCGCCCAGAGAGAGAGAGAGAGAAGTCATACTATAGAAACGAAGGAGTGTATACTGATACATGTATATATGTATATGTACAGATACATGCATACATGATATATGATAGAGAAACGGGGGGGGAGAGAGAGAGAGAGAGAGATGTATAGAGAGGGATATATATATAGAGAGAGAGATAGAGAAATATATATAGAGAGAGAGAGAGAGACACACACACAACAAAGAGGGAGAGAGAGAGAGAGAGGGAGGGAGGGAGAGTCAAGAAAGGGAGATAGAGAGGGAGATAGGGAATGAGGTTGGGGGGAGAGGAAGGCCAATCATAGTTCCTCTCTCCCTCTCTCCTGGTCGACGATAGTCTGCCTGGCCCTCTCTGCCATCCAGTATCCATCGCATGTTCTTTGCTACCGTTGGGCACGCGTTTGCATATTTCCGTCTGTTGCATCGCCTTTTCTGACGTCATGGTGTCAGTGCTGCCGTCTCGGCATGGCACAGGACAGCACGTCTGCCCTACTGATCTTACGCTCAGAGTCATGTTGCCGCTGGCGTGTGTGTCTCGTTGCCTTGCGCATGCTCTTGACCATTGCTGGCCTGGGCGTTTTGCTGCTCGCTGTCGTACCTGGGCGGTAGCCTCGGCGTCTTTGCACCTGCGCCCGAGGACATCACTGCCGGGGCAGAGACGTGGGGCGGCGCGCTGGGCAAGCTCTGAGCGCTGCACCGCGCCGCCCAGGAGCAGTGGATTTCTGACTGGAGTGTGCCGCGAGCTGATGGCGTGCGGAGGCTGAAGTTTTGCACAGGCGGGCGTAAGACGCTCGATCCCGCAGGCCGCTGGCCTGGGCCTCGCCAGAGAAGGCATCCCTGGGGTCCTTGGTGGCTGCCCGGGGTGCGGCGGAACCTGGCGCGAGGCGCCAGACGAGCGTGTGCATGATCCCCCTTGAGCCCCCCCCGAGGGCGCTGCCGAGTCGAGCGTCGTGGTTGCCTCGACCTGCCACGGCGTCAGAGGCCCGCAGCAGGGCCCGCACCGCTCGAGCGAGCGGCCCTGCGGTGCTGTCTGCGCCCCAGCGGCGGCTGTCTGCGGCTGGCGCCGGGGCCTCGGACCGCCTCCCACTGCGCGGCGCAGGCGACGAGGGAGTGCGAGTCGGTCTGGTAGGGCCGCTGCATGGGAAAGCCGGCTCGCGGCTGGCTGCGCGCGACCCCAGGTTGCGGGCGGAGGGGAGGAGGGGGACAACCTGAAGAGTCCGGGGGACACTCGAGGGAGGAGGCGAGGCTGTGGAGAGGGGGTCCCCGCGGTGCGGCAGCGCCCTGGCGCAGGCTCCTGCACTCCCTGCGGAGCTGGCCAGAGCTGGCGCTGGATGTGAAGGAGGGAGGTGGAAGGAGGAGAAGGAGGAGAAGGGGGAGGAGGGGGTGGATGAAAAGAAGGAGGAGAAGGAGGTGGATGAAAAGAAAAAGGAGGAGGAGGAGGAGGAGGAGGAGGAGGAGGAGGGTTCTAGTGGAGGAGGAGCAGGTTTGAGGATGAGAGAGGAGGATCAGGAGAGAGGAGGAGATGGATGAGCAGCAGGATGAATATGGTGATGAGGAGGGAAGATAGATGTGTGTGTGTGGGGGGGGCAGGGATAGGCAAGTACGCCCCCTCGGAGTGAGAAGCAGCAGGAGGAGCCTCGTAGTTTCCCCTGGCCTGTGCCCCCCACCTGGTTCGTGGGCCACCTTGCTCGGCCAGTCTCACTGGCTTGTCTTGACCGGCTGCGTGGTCCCGCTTGCCAAGCCTGATTTTGTTTGGGGCGGCACAAACGGGGCAGGCCAAGCTAGGTGCGCTCGCGCCATATCGGACATCCTACCCCTCCCACGCATCACTTCCCACTGCGTTTTTGTTTGTTTGTTTGTGTGTTTTTTTTTTTTTTATAAAAAAAGCATCAGTCGACGCATGTCGTAGCGGACTTGGAATTCCAACGAGGACCTCATCTTGTTATGCACAATCTGAAAAAGAGGGACCTACGTACCTTGGAGGAGGAGGAGGAGGAGAAGGAGGAGGAGGAGGAGGCGGAGGAAGAGGAGGATGAGGAGGACGTGGCAGATGCGCAGGAGGATGAGCAGGAGGAGAAGGAGCAGCGTGAGGAAGTTGGAGGACGCGAACGGCAGCAGCAGGAGCTGGAGCGGAAGAAGCGGGAGGAGCAGGTGGACCAGGGGAAGGCGGAGGAGGGGAAATGAGGGGGGCGACAAGGATAGAAAAGGATTCCGATCCAGAAAAGTGGCCCGCTCTCGGGCTAGAGCGCCATTCCAACCGACGAGAGAAGAGCGCCAATCCGAAAATGAGGCCCACACATTGCAGCGGGATTACCATTGTGAAACTCCGAAAACAGTCGGATTGCAAACAACTTGAAGGAGAGCACGGTTTGAAATCTTGTGTGCAAGGGAGACAGCACGCAGAGAGGGCCAAAAATCTTTTGGACTGGTGAGAGGAGAGCAGTATTCAGAATGTGTAAAATATACGGGAGCAAGGTGGCACGCCACCGAGGAGGAGCTGGACAAGGCTGACTCCACCCAGCGCAGCCGGGGCGAGCCGCACCCCAGGGGTCCCCTACCGGCCTCGCCCTCGGAGCAGGAGCAGGGAGAAAGAGGGAGGAACAGCTCGCGGAAAACAATTTTTGGTCTGCGGGTCGAGCGCGAGCCTCTCCTGGTGAAAAGCTGGGCGGGCTACGCAAAGCTCTAATTTGGGGAGACAGAGCACAGGCGAGCGGGGCCTCAGGCGGCCGGAGGGCGGGCCGGGGTGCAGGCGGTGCAACAGCTTGCGGAACAAGCAGCAGCATGATCATACTCTGTCGGAGGCCCGCGCGGGGAGGTCCTGGATCGACGCCGGGCCTCTCCCTCCCTGGCGCGCGGAGAACGCGCCAGGAGTGCCGCCAGAGGCGCCGCCAGGAGGGTGCAGCGCCGATCCACGGCATCCGTGCGGACCTCCGAAAGCTCGAGCTTATGCCGATGCTTTTTTCTGTCAGCCGAGGGACGGCGCCGGCCCGCTCTGCACGGGGAGGTGCCGCAGGCGGAGAAGGCGGGGCTCACGGAGCGGGCGGGGCTCAGGACCGGCGTCGCCCCCCGCCTCGCCGTGCTTCGGGGGGGGGGCAGCGCGCTGGCCGCGCGCGTGGGCCCTGATGGAAGCGGGCTCTGAGGCTTCTCGCCGCTTTCGGGCGGCCTGGGCCCTTCGCGGGCCCCGGGACGGTCAAATCACGACTCAGGGTGCAGGGCTGCTCCGGGGGGGAAGGCCCCAGGGTTTCAGGACCCGCTCTCCTCCGGATCCGCGTCCTTCATGCCAATCCTCTCCCGCCTCTGCGGCTGTCTCCTTTCGCCCCTTCGCCTCCTCGCCTCCCACGCGGGCCTTGGCTCGCGCGGGCGCCCGCACCCCGCTCCTACGACTCGGCCCGCGTCCGCGCCCGCTGACCACGAGTGCTTGCGGGCACGGGCCCCGACAGAGAAAAACCGGGCCCTGCCTGCAGAGCCGCATCCCCAGTGGTGCCTTCAGAACTCGTCCTTGACGGCCCTCGCGGCGGAGGCCATCACGCACGCCTCATGGCCGTAGCTTCCGCCTCCTCCGTGTCCTCGCCCCCTGGCGCGCCCTCGCGTCCGTTCCTGCCAGGCACGCCCCCCGCGGCGTGGAGCCGCGCCCCGCCTCCTGCCGTGTGGGGCGATGGACCGCGGCCGATGCCGTCAACACCGGCGTTGGGGACGGGCCCTGGTCGCAAGGGCACCCCACCTTTTTGCTGGCTCTGGCCATCTGTAGCACGTGTGGGCGAGTGCATCCTGCTTCCGTGCCGTTCCAAGGGTCTTCCACCCTGGCACTCCGTCCCCGTCGCTGGTTTCGACCGCGCCCGGGGCCGACTGGCCGAGCGGTGCGACGTCCCGCTGCCTCGCGCGGTGCTCGAGCTCTGGCGGTTCTCCCGGCTTCGCGCGGGGAGCGCGAGAGCGGAAGGCTGCACGCGGCGTCGTGGCCAGCGGCATGCCCTCTGCCAGGCCCGCGTGGCTTTCGGAGGGCCCGCACGCTCACGACCTCCCGCCAGCCCATCGTGGCTCACGGCCTCCCTTCCCCTCGGCCCCGTGCCTCGTGCTCGAGCCCGCGGTGGGCCTCTGCTGCTGGTGCTCGCTGCTGGCACTGGTTCTGCTGCTGCGGCTGCCGCTGCTGCTGCTGCTGCTCGGTTTTCTGCCTCCGCTTTTGTCTCTCTCTCTCTCTCTGGTTCACTCTTGCTCTTTCTCCCGCTCGTTCTCTCACCTTCTCTCTCTCCCCCTCTGTGTCTGTCTGGTTCCTCCTTCTTCGCCTTCTCTTCTGTCCCCTCGTGTGCCTCCGCATTCCTTCTCATCCTGTCTCTTCCTCCGCCTGTTCTTCCTCCACTTCGGAGGAGCAGAGTGTTGGGTGCAAGTGGGGGAGGAGCGGAAGGCGTGGAGGAAGAGGAGGTGGAGGATGAGGAGGATGAGGAGGAGGAAGAGGAGGAGGCGGAGGAGGCGGATGAGGGGAAGGAGAAATGGGTAAGGGGGGAGGTAGAGAGAGAGAGAGGAAACCAAGCACAACAACAGCAGCAACAACAACAATCATTTTAAGACTATTCGCCGCATCTGCTCGAGTACCATTCAACATCCCAAATCCTTGGTACACGCCCTCTTTGTCTTCGATCTTACCCACTTGGGGGTATATCTTCCTCACGTGCCACGTGCAGTTAGCGCAGCCCCGTCAAACATGGGAAGAGAGGACGGGGGGAGGGAGAAGGATGGAGCACGAGAGAAATCAGCAGGAGGGAGGCTAGGAGCAGAACACACTTGGTAGAGCCAGACGGGCAGATCGGGCCTGCAGACTTTCGCGGGCGGGTCGGGAAGGCGGGCCCAGGCGGCCAGGTCGAGCAGGCGGGCTGCTGCAGCGTGAGTCCTGCGAGCGATAGCGCGATTCCCAAATAAATCGTTAGAACAGGCACAGCGAGAGCGTGATTCCTGAGTGTAGAGGGCGCGGCTTCTGAATACATGGCGAGGAAGTCCCACGCGAGAGCGCGAGTCTTGTCTACATTGTGCGGAAATCTGGCGCGAAAACGCGATTTTGGAATACATTGTGAGGAAGTATCAGGCGGGAGCCGTTGTTGCTGTTGTTGTTGTTGCTGCTGCTGCTGCTGTTGTTGTTGTTGTTGTTGTTGTTGTTGTTGTTGTTGTTGTTGTTGTTCTTGTTGTTGTTGTTGCTGCTGTTGTTGTTGTTGTTGTTGTTGGTGTTGGTGTTGGTGTTGGTGTTGCTGTTGCTGTTGTTGTTGAATATTATTACTTCTCAAGAATAATTATTGTTGGGCCCCCTGGTGCACGCCCCCCTCGCCGCGCCTAGGCCGCAGCCACATTTTCATCATTTTCGCGAGGAAGTCTCAGGCAAAACGGGGGAGTCCGGATCCGGTTGTTTTGTTGACGCCCGCTTTCCCTGTCAAAAAACAATATAAAATGACATGTCTTGTTCTAACATAGCCAAACTTCAAGAATCCTTTGCAAAAAATGACACGAAGTGCACACTCGCGCGCGCAAGATGAAATCCTTCCAAAACCTTAGTTTTCGTAGCGATTTTAACATAAAAACATGAAAAACCCAATGGTTTTTCAAAAAAAAGTTTCAAAAATTCATCCCGCGCGCTCTTGCGGATTTCTTAGGAAACCCAATACTTTTTCAACATTTCTGTCAAACGGGCTCTTGCGAGCAACTTTTTCACGTGCTTCGAACTTCTGCAACAACGGTTGCGCGCCTGCCAGGGCCATCATCCCTGTCAAATAATACCATATGGGACACATTCGTTTTTTCTTCGCGCGCGCACGCCGAAATCTTCAAACACCATTGGGTTTCTTAAGAATTTCAGCACCGCGTATCATAAAATCGCACGAATCGCACCGTAGGTCCTCGAAAAACACGTGCACGGATTTTCAAAATTTCTACCCGCGCGCGCTGTCCGAATCCTTAAAAACCAATGGTTTTTCAACATTTATGTTACATGAGCTCGCGCGAGCTACTTTCGCAAGCTCTTTCAACGGCGTTCGCGCGCCTGCCAGGGGCCACAATCCGCCAGTGTAGTAGCCACGCGCCAGTGTAGTAGCCACGGTCGTCCGCAGGCCACGAAGTGAAGTGTCCGAACGTCATAGGGCGGGAAGCTGGGTGTGGGTGGTGGCGAAGAGTCGTTTGGAAATGTGGTAGAGCTTGAACCGGCCCCCCCACAAAGTGGGGGTATTGCCCGCCTCCTATGAAAACCCTGGCACTGGTGAGAACGGAGTGTCCCCACGTGCTAGTAATTGTTGTTGAACATTATTAATTCTAAAGAATAATTATTGTTGGGCCCCCTGGTGCGCGCCCCCCCGCCGCGCCTAGGCCGCAGCTACATTTTCATCATTTTCGTGAGGAAGCCTCAGGTAATTCGAGTTGATCAAGATCCGGTTGTTTTGTTGTAATCCGTTTTCCCTTGCAAAAAACACTATAAAATGACATTTCTTGTTCTAATATAATCAAATTTCAAGAATCCCTTGCAAAAAATAAGGTAAAGTGGACATTCGCGCGCGCAAGACGAAATCCTTCCAAAAGCTTAGTGTTCGGAGCGATTTTAACATAAAAACATCAAAAAACCAATGGTTTTTCAACAAAAAAATGTCAAAATCTCATCCCGCGCGCTCTTGCGGATTCGTAGGAAACCCAACACTTTTTAAACATTTCTGTCAAACGGGCTTTTGCGAGCAACTTTTTCGAACTTCTGCGACAACGGTTGCGCACCTGCCAGGGCCATCATCCCTGTCAAATAATACCATGCGGGACACATTCGTTTTTTCTTCGCGCGCGCACGCCGAAATCTCCAAAAACCATTGGGTTCTGTGGGTGTGTACCCCACGCCAGTGTAGTAGCCACGGTCGTCCGCACGCCACGAAGTGAAGTGTCCCAACGTCATAGGGCGGGAAGCTGGGTTTGGGTGGTCGCGAAGAGTCGTTTGGATATTTGGTAGAGCTTGTAATGCCCCCCCACGAAGTGGGGGTATTGCCTGGTGTCGTATGAAAACCCTGGCACTGGGGAGAACACCACGCGTTCGGGTAAACTGATTGTTGTTGTTGTTGTTGTTGTTGTTCTTGTTGTTGTTGTTGTTGTTGTTGTTGTTGTTGTAGTTGTTGCTGCTGCTGCTGTTGTTGCTGTTGGTGGTTTATTGAGTATTCATTTCTAGAGAATATTTGTTGCTGGTATCCGGAAACGCTTCGGCGCGCTCTCGCTTCAACGCCGGCTTTTTTTCTCTGAAAGCGAGGCTCCCGTGCGAGCGTTGGCTTGAGTGTAAAAGTGTGCCTTGGGAGGCGTGGCTACGACGACAACGTCGCCCGCTTGATACTTCCTCGCACTTTACCCCGAGGCACCCTGGCCAGAGAGGCCCCCGAACTCAGAAACGGCGCTCTCGCTCGAGACTTCCTCACAATTCAGTCAAGTTGGCGGTGGCCCAGCCACACGACAAGGGCTCCTGCTCGACACTCCCTCACGATTTACTCCGACAGCCCCTGGCCAGGACGGCCCCCGAACTCAGGAACGGCGCTCTCGCTCGAGATTTTCTCGTGATTCAGTCAAAAGGGTGGAGGCCCAATTACGAGGACAAGGGCTCTCGTTCGAAACTTCCTCAAGATGTATTCTCAGAGGCCCTTGCCAGAGATGCCCCCGAAGTCAAGAGTGGCGCTCTCGATCGAGATTCTCTCGCAATTCAGGCCAGTTGATTGAGGCCTAGACACGGTGACAAAGGATCCCGTTCGATATTTTTCAATCTGAATTCCGAGAGCCCTTTGGCCTGGCCAGAGAGGCTCCCGAATTTCGGAATGGCGCTCTCGATCGAGAGTTCCTCGCAGTCAGTGGCCGACAAAGAAGATATCCCCCCCAGAAAGGGGGCGCGATCGAAGACGAAGTGGGCGGGTATCGAGGGTTGGGGTATACATAAATCAGGACACGCGTGCCATTGAGAGCGAACAGTCTTAAACTAATTGCTGTTGTTGTTGATCTTGCTGCTATTGTTGATGTTGCTATTGTTGTTGGAGTTCGGGAGCCAGGGCTTAGTTTGAGCAGGCATATTCTCTTGGACTCGAGAAAAAGCAGGGTGTGAGTCCCGAGGGAGGCACTTCAATTGAACAGGCACAATTATGTGCACCTGTGGGGACCAACAGTGGTTATTCGTCAAGAGTGAAAACTCAATAACACCACCAATCATTTTCATATTGTTCGCTCCTATTTATTCGTGTGCCAGTCATCACGTATATCCCAAACCCTCGGTATCCGCTCTCTTTGTCTTTGATCGTACCCCTTCGGAGGTATATCTTTTTTAGTTGCCACTTGAATTTCGTGCAGTCCCTAAAGTCGGGGAAGAGGGGATGGATGGACGAGGGAGGGAAAAAGATGAAGCACGAGAGAATTTAGCAGGAGGGGGGCGGTGAGCAGCAAACACGTGGTATAACCAAACGGGCAGATCGGCCGGGCAGGCCCTATCGGGCGGGTCGTGAAGGCGTGCCCAGGCGGCCAGGTCGAGCAGGCGGGCTGCTGCAGCGTGTTTCCTGCATGAATCGCGCGGAAGTGTCGAGCGATAGCGCGCTTCCCAAGTAAATCACAAGGACAACTTTTAGCGAGCGCGTGATTCTTGAGTGTCGTGGGCGCGGCGTCTGGATATTGCATTGACGTCCCACGCGAGAGCGCGGTTTTTGCATACATTGTGAATAAGTCCCTCGCGAGAGCGCGATTTTGGAATCCGTTGATGGAAAGTATCAGGAGGGAGCCGCTGATCTAGTTTGGTGGCCAGGGGCATAGTTCGAGTAAGAAGAGCTTTCTTGAGAAAGAATCAGGGTGCGAGACCCGAGGGGGGGCATTTCAATTGAAAAAGTACAGAATGTGCAACGGTGGGGGAATCAACAATCGTTATTCTTCTCGAGCGAGAGTTCAACAACAATCATGTTCAGATAGTGCGCTCTGGTCTGTTCGCGGGCTACTTAAAACGCATACCCCGCGTCGTTCGGTACCAGTCTTTTCCGTCTTCGATCGTACCCCCTTGGCGGTATATTTTCTGTACTTGCCATGCGCATTGAATGCAACCCCTTAAACCGAGGATTTCAGGACGGATGGACGAGGGAGGGAGAAAGATGAAGCACGAGAGAATTTAGCGGGAGGGGATAACCAAACGGGTAGATCGGCCGGGCAGACCTTCGCGGTGCGGTCGGGAAGGTGGGCCCGGAAGGTGGGCCCAGGCGGCCAGGTCGAGCAGGCGGGCTGCTGAAGCGTGAGTCTTGCATAAGTCTCGACCGATAGCGCCATTCTCAAGTAAATCGTGGGAGAACCGAAAGCGAAAGCGTGATTCTTGAGTGTCTTGGACGCGGCGTCTGAGTACATGGCGAGAAGTTCCACGCGAAAGTGCGATTCTTGTAGAACTTGTGAGGAAGCCCCGCGCGAGAACGCGATTTTGGAATTCATTGATCAGAAATATCAGGCGGGAGCCGTTGCTGTTGTAGCCAGGGGGGCAACGACACGGCTTGAGCAGGAAACCCGTCCCCTGAAAACGAAACGTGGTGCGAGTCCCGGGGGGGGCACTTCAAGTGGAAAGAACAGTATGCACCGGTGGGGGGATCGCAAGAGTGAGAGAGCAACAAGGACAACAATACCACCACCAACAACAACACCAACACCGACAGGACAACAACAACACTACTAATAACAACAACAGCACCAAACACAGGAACAACAACATCAACACCATACATTTTCAGACTGTTCGCTTGTATCTGCTCGTGTGTTATTCAATGCGTTTATCCCAAACCCTCGGCATCCGCTCTCTTTGTCTTCGATCGTACCCCTTTGGGGGTATCTTTTCCTTACCTGCCACGCGCATATAAAAGAAGAGATGACGGATGGTCGGGGGAGGGAGGAGGATGGAGCAGGAGAGAAGTTTGCAAGAGGGGGCTAGGAGCAGAAAGCACGTGGTATAACCAGACGGGCAGATCGGGCAGGCAGACCTTAACGGGCGGGCCGGGGAGGCGGGCCAAGGTGGTCAGGTCGAGCAGGCGGGTTGCTGAAGCGTGCGCCTTGAATGGATCTCGAGGAGGTTTCGAGCGATAGGGCGATTGTCAAGGCAAGTATGAGAAACGCCAGAGCGAGAGTGTGATTCTTGAGTTTCGACGAGTTGCGGCGTTTGAATAACTTGCGAGGAAGTCCTGTGCGAGAGCGCGATTCCTGTGTAACTTGTGTGGAAGTCCTACGCGGCAGCGCGATTTCGGAATACATTGCTCAGAAGTATCAGTCGGGAGCCGCTGCTGTTATAGCCGGGGGGCTGGCTGGTGGCACAGTTTGAGCATGTTATTTCTTGCAAACACACGCGCGCACAGAAAAACAGGGTGCGAGTCCCGAGGGGGGGCAACTCAATTCAGACATGCAATGTGCACCAGTGTGTGTGTGTGTGTGGGCGGGGGGGTCAACAATACTTCTTTCTGTTTGCAAGAGTGAGAAATCAACGACGACATCACCACGAACACCACGAACACCACCGCCACCACCACCACCAGCAACAACAACAACAACATTTGTCAGACTGTTCGCTCGTATTCGGTTGCGTGCCACTCAATACGTATACCCCGAACCCTCGGTGCCCGCCCCGTTCGTCTTCGATCCTCCCCCCTCGGGGTTCATTTTTCTTACGTGCCACGCGCATGCAAGCGAGGGCGGATAGGGGGGGGAAAGGGGAAGGTTGGAGCACGACAGGAATTAGCAGGAAGGGAGCTCGGAGCAGAAAGCACGGGGCAGAACCCGACGGGCAGATCAGTCGGGCAGACCTTCGTGGGCGGGTCAAATCGCGAGAAAGACCAGCGCGAGAGCGTGATTCCTGAGCGTCGAGGGTGCGAGCGTAGCAGGAGGGGGGTAAGGAACAGAAAGCAGGTGGCGTAACCGGGCGGGCAGATCGGGCAGTTAGGCCCTGATGGGCGGGTCGGGAAGGTTGGCCCAGGCGGCCAGGTCGAGCAGGCGCGTTGCTGAAGCGTACGTCCTGCAGGCATCGCGAGGAAGGTTCGCGCGATAGCGCGGTTCCCAAATAGATCGTGAAAAAGTCCACGGCGAGACCGTGATTCTTGAGTGTCGAGGGCGCGGCGTCTGAATGTATGGCGAGGAAGTTCCACGCGAGAGCGCGATTCTTGCATGCATCGTGAGGAAGCCCTGCGTGAGAACGCGATCTGGACATACATTGTGAGGAAGTATCAGGTGGGGGCCGTTGCTGTTGCTGTTGTGGTAGACCAGAGGCCAGGGGCTCAATCTGGTAACGTACTATTTTCCCAGCCGGGAAACAAACAACGTGCGAGTCCTGGGAGAAGCGCTCTTTGTGAACAAAAATGCACTGGCTAGCGCGCATGGGGGGATCAACCACAATTATTCTATATACATGAGAACTCAACATCAACAGCGACACCAACAAAACTAACCACACCTTCAGCAACAACAACAACAGCCATTTCAGGACTGTTCGCTCTTATCTGCCCGCGTGCCAGTCGACGCGCAAATCCCAAATCCGCGATGACCGCCCTCTTCGCATTCGTTCGTGCCCCCTTTTGGGGGCACCTCTCTGAGCTGCAACGTGTATTTCATGCAGCCCCGACGGCGGGGGAAGAGAGGGCGGATGGAAGAAAGGGACAAGTGGTGGGGGGGGTGCGCGAGAGAGAGAGATAGAGAGAGAGAGAGAGAGAGAGAGAGAGAGAAAGAGAGAGTGATAGAGAGAGAGAGGGAGAGAGGAAAACAACAACAAAACACAAACACAAGAAAAAGTAGCAGGAGGGTGGTTAGGAGCAGAAAGCACGCTGCAGAACCAGACGGGCAGATCGTGTGGGTAGGCCGCAACGGGCGGGCTGGGAAGGCGGGCCCAGGCGGCTGGGTCGAGCGCGCGGATTGCTGGAGCGTATGTGCTGCGTGAACCGCGACGAAGTCTCGAGCGGTAGCGCGATTCCCAAGTAAATCGCGAAACGGACCGAAACGAGAGCGTGATTCCCGAGTGTCGAGGGCGCGGCGCCTGAATTCATGGCGAGGAAGTCCCGCGCGAGAGCGCAATTCCTGCATGTAATGCGAGGGGGCCCCGCGCGAGAGCGCGATTTGGAAATGAATGGGTCAGAAGTATCAGGCGGGGGCCGCTGTCGTTGTAAATCGGGGGCCAGGGGCGCAATTTGATGACGCCTCGCTTTCCTTTGTGAAAAACAATGGTGCGGGCCCCGGGGGAAGCGCTCCACTTGGAATATATACATACATATATACATATCTATATATATATATATGTATATGCACTTATACATATATATATATATATATATATATATATATATATGTATATATCGGTAACCGGGAATAAAGGTCAATGACTTCTATCTTTTGGACATGAGAATTCAACAGCAACAACAGCAACGACAGCACTTTCCATGTTGTTCGCTTTTGTCTGCGCGCGTGCCATCCAACGCATGCATCCCAAAACCTGGATGCCCGCCCTCGTCTTCGATCGCGCCCCCGTGGGGGTGCATCTGTTTCGCCTGCAACGCGCATTCCGCGCGGCCCCCACGGCGAGGGATACGACGAGATGGAGGGGGGGCGATGGAGCGCGCGAGAGAGAGAGAGAGAGAGGGAGAGAGAGAGAGAGAGAGAGAGAAAGAAAGAGAGAGAGAGAGAGAGAAAGAGAAAGAGAAAGAGAAAGAGAAAGAGAGAGAGAGAGAGAGAGACAAAAAAAAGGGAGAGAGAGAGAGGGAAGAGAGGGAAGAAAGAGAGAGAGAGAGACAAAACAACACAAGTAGCAGGAGGGGGGGCCAGGGGCAGAACGCGCGCGGCAGGGCCGGGCGGGTAGATCGAGCGGGCAGACCGCGACAGGCGGGCCGGGATGGCGGGCCCAGGCGGCCAGGTCGAGCGGGCGGGTCGCTGAAGCGCGCGTTCCGCGCGGCCCGCGACGAAGTCTCGAGCGAGAGCGCGGCCCCCGAGGAGGTCGCGAGGAGATCCATGGCGCGAGCGCGGGCCCCGGGCGCCGACGGCGCGGCCTCTGAATCCGTTGCGGGGGATGCCGCGAGAGGGATGCCCGCGTGCGCTGCGGGGGCGCCCCGTGCCACCTGGGCGCAGCCCATCTCCCGGGCGCGACCGGCACGGGGGGGGTGGCGACGGCCCTGCCCGACCTGGGGGCAGGGGCAAGGATGGCGCCGGAAGTCGCGCGGCGCGGTCGCCGCCCGCCCGCCCAGGGAACGACCCCCGGATGGCGAGATGGCGCGCGACGTTCGTCGCGGCGCCGACGCAGACGGGCGCCCGCCCGGCCCGTCGCCGCTGGGGCGCGACCAGCAAGGGCCCCCCGGCGCCGCGGGAGGTCTGGGGAGCCCCGGGGGCGACGGACAGGCGCCGTCCCCCGCGCGAGGGCCAGGGGGGGCTTCGACTGGTGGCGGCTCCCCGGCTCCGCGCCCGGAAGGGGCGGGGGCGGCGGCAGCCCCCGCTGCTCGCGGGAGGCGCCCCCCCCCCCCCTGGGCCCAAGCGGGCGGGCGGGCGGGCCGGGGCGGGCGCCCCTCCGTGCGAGCCGAGCCCCGCGACGCACGCGTGGCAGGACCAGGGGACTGACGTCCCCGGGAAGTGCTTCCAGGACAACTCTTGGCCGCCCTGGCAACCTGCTCTGCCTGGCAGCTGCCCGCCCGCGCCGCTGCCCGACCTCGGGGGCCGCTGACTTGTCAGACTGACGCGCGCCGAACTGTTGGACCTGGTCGGGTATGTCAGGTGCAGCTTCGGCCCCGAGGTGAGTCGGCAGCGGTCAGCTTCCGCGCCGGCAACATGGGCGAGGGCGCTGACAATGCGGCGCGCCGCCGCGGGCCCGGGCCACCTCGGGCATTTTCTTTCGCCCGCCTGTGGGGGGGCGGTGGGGCGCCCAGGGCGGGGCAGCTAGAACTGGGCGAATGGGCATGGGAGGGGGCGCGCCCCCAGTCTCAGTTCAGGTGCGTGCGCCTGGTCGAGTGGGCGATCGGCCCGGGCGGTGGGGGGCGCTGCGCTGGGGGCGACTTGCACCTGTTCCTCTCCGGGGCGACGCCGAGGTGCCAATGTGGATGGACGTCGACGTCTTCTCCGAATTTGTGCGCGTGCTCGGCCGCGCTGCATTGCGGGCGCGCCCCCTGTTGCAACGAGGCGCGACCTGGCCGGCGCGCGAGCCCCCCGACGTCGCCCGCGAGACGCGCGTTCCGCTGCCGGCCATGCCAGTGGAGTCAACAGCGGCGCTGGCTGACCTCGAGCCGCTTCCGCCTCCGGCCTGCCCCAACCTGGCGTGCCAGACATTGGCCTCGCCTGCGGCGTCCGACGTGATCCGACTCGCGTCGCGGCGCAGCAGGTGTTGCTAGGATATCGCGCGCGCGTCGCGGCGGGCCATGCTCGCGAGCCCCGTCGCGAAATCGACGAGGCGCGGCGGGCTTCGTCGAAGAGCGACGCCCCGAGGAGCTGGAGAGGCGCAGGGGCCGCGCGGTTGACGCGAGGTGCTGGGCCCGCGGCGAGTGATTCGATGTCCTGGCCTTCATTTACAGCGACGCGACGTCGCTGGGCGGGGCGCCAGGAAACTGCCCCCAGGGCGGGGGGCGCGCGGCCCTGGCGGACATCGATGAATCGCAGTCGAGGGAGCGCGTGGAGGCGGAGACAGAGACGACGACCTAGAGCCTGCATTGGAGAGTTTCTTTCGGGGCCACGACCGCCCGAGGGCTGTGGGGGCGGGTGGCCAGCCCCAGTGCTAGCCCCTCTCCGAGCCCAGACTGGGGCGGCGAGGCCCGCGGCGCCAGCGCGCTGCCCCCGCCCCCGCTGGGCGATCGACGTGAGGGCCGCGTCTTTGGCGCCGACTACGGCATGCGCTCGGGCCGCGACCTCGGGGTGCGCGAGGGGTGCCTCCCCGCGGCGAAGCCAATTTTCGGGGCCCCGGACGTCCGCTGTGGAGCTTGCGTCTTCGCCGGGGATGACGCGGGCGAGCGCTAGGCTGCTTGCTGGCGCGCGCAGGCCGACGGGCAGGGGCAGCGACTGTTGCCTGACCCATGGCTGGGGGGGGGTCCCCAGGCCAGTCGAGGAGGCGCGCAGAGGGCAGCGCTCACGCGTCCGCATCAGCGATTCCTGGCTGGCGATCTGGGATGGGCCCAGCGCCGCTCACTTGGCTCGGCCCCCATCCGAAGGGGCGCGCTGCGCGGGTGCCCCCGGGGCGCGCCGGCTGGCGCGACCTGGGGCCCGCGCTTGCGTCTGCCGTCGCCGCCCGCCCACCGGCAGGAGACGCGGCGCGCGCCGCGCGACGTCGGGGCGCCGCGGAGGCCTCGCCTCGCAGCCCAAGCAGGGTCCGAGTGGACTGGCGACTGGCTTCAGCGGGGCCATTGGCGGGGCGACCAGCGGGGCGCTCGCGGAGCTGGAACGCGCGAGACGCGGCCAGGGCAGCCGCTGGGTGGAGGGGCCGGGGCGGCCGTCAGGCGCCCGGGTTTGGAGGGTGAAAGTGGGGGTCGGGCGCAGGGTCCTGGCAATGGTGTCTTTATGGGCCATGAGTGGGCGATGCATCCTCGATTGCCGTGTTCGGCGGGGGAAGCGCTTGAAGCTCCCGGCCTGCGCCCGCGCGCGAGATTTGAGGGGGGCGAAGCAAGGGGGCGGGGGGCTCGGGAAAGGCGACGAAGGCAACGCGCGCTGAGGGCGCAAAGAGACAAGGTTGGAATGAACGACAGCGGTGAGGTGAGTGTCAAAATCTGCCCAGCCAATCTGACATGCGGAACGCTGCGCCTCAGTTTCGGGGATATTGAAGGCCAGGGAAAATCTGAGTTCACATTGTGGGGAAAAGCAACATGTGAATTCCCATGTTGGGAAAAAGGAAATTGTGAATTCACATTTTGGAGAAAAAAGTGACATGTGAATTCACATTTTGGAATGTTGTGCAGGAGTCTTTATGAAGTGGCCAGAATGTGATTCGTATTTTGGGAAGAAGGAACATGTGAATTCACATTTTTGGAGAATCGCGGGGGCCATTCCAAATATTTCTTGGGGGTCAATGCGTCATGGTTCGGGAGCGTGCGCGGTCATCAATCGCACAATCAAGACACGCATGCGCTCCACTTCGCCGCCCCGCGCGCAATGAGCAAGAACGCCCGCGCGCATGAACGATAATGGATGGGCGGCGCGCGCGCCCGCGCGGGCAGCGCGCGGGCGCGAACGACTGGCCCCCCCATGACCGCCAAGTTTGGATACCAATCGTAACCGATCACATGCACGAGCGACTCATTGAGCACGCATGGGCAATTCAGCCCCCATTGAGGACCCCTTGTTGCAGATTCCTTCTTTCGCCCTCCAACAGGTGCGACGCGCGTTGAATGCCTTGGGGGAGCAATGTGGACCGCGGGCGAGAGATCTGGTCGGAAGTTGTCAAATGCATGAAAGCCACCTGCGGCGCGCTCTCCGTGGAGGGGCGGGGCCTGGCCTGCGACGGGCGGGGCGGGGGGGGCCGCGGCAGGGGGGGCCTGCAATTCCCGCGGCTATGGCGACTTCAGCCGGTTTCCAGGGGCGATCTGGCCAGCGCCCACTACGACTTCCGCGTTTTGCGCCGCGCCCCAACCTTGGCGTCGATTGGGATGTAGCGCGGCAGCTGCGGCAGAGCCAGCCAAGCCAGGCCTCCGGGAAGGGCCACTGAAGCAATCGACGCAGCGAGCTCACCTGGCCCGCGGGGGAACAGTCCCGACAACGCGGGCTCTAGGGGCGACTGACAGCCGCGGCGCGACGGCCGACGTGCCCCTTGACGCGACGTCGCTGACGACCGCGCGTCGCCTTCCCACCCAGTCTGTCCCCGCCTGTCTGCGCACCAGTTAGGTGCTTCCTGATTCACTGGGTTCTGACGACGACGACGACGTGGGGCCTTCCACCCCGGGAGGCGCCCGGGTCGCGAGAGGGGCTAGGAGCAGAAAGCATGTGGTAGAAAGCAGACGGGCAGATCGGGCGGGCAGACCCTAGCAGGTGGGTCGGGAAGGCGGACCCAGACGGCCAGGTCGAGCAGGCGGGTTGCTGAAGCGTGAGTCCTGCATGCATATCGAGGATGTCTCGAGCGATGCCGCGGTCCCCAAGTAAGCCACGAGAGAAGCAACATCGAGAGCGTGATTCCTAAGTCTCGAGGCGCGGCGTCTGAATACGTGGCGAGGAAATCCCACGCGAGAGCGCGATTTCTGCGACACATTGTGATGACGTCTTGCGCGAGAGCGCGATTTGGGAATTTATAGTGAGGAAGTATCACGCGGGATCCGTTGAATTCTCATTGCTAATTCATAATTGTTGTTGGGGCGCATTGCTTTTTCGATTGAAGTGCTCTTCCTGAGGCTCGTTTTTTTTTGTGTGTGTTTTCTTTGTTTTGTTTTTGCGGGGGGGGGGGACTTGCATATGTAACGCGGGAAGTATTGAGTCTGTCAGAATTGTGTTGTTGGCCCGCGGTTTACAACAACAGCGGCTCTTGCCTGATACTTCTTCGCATTTGTTTCTCAAATCGCGCTCTCGCGCGGGACGCCCTCGCAATTTATGCAGGAATCCTGCTATCGCGTGGGACACTTTCGCAATTCATTCAAACGCCGCGCTTTCGACATGTAGGACTCACGTTCACGCTGTGGGTTTTATTTGCGACATCCTTGGGAATCGCACTGTCGTTCGAGATTTCTTCGCGACTCATGCAGGACGCTTCAGCAACCCGCCTGCGCGACCGGGTTGCGTGGGGCGGCGTTTGAGTTCTGCCACATGTTTTCTGCTCCTGGCCCCCGTCCTGCCATTCTTTCTCGTGCTCCATCCTCCTACTTCCCCCTTGTCCCTTTCTTCAATCCATCTTTTCTTCCGTCCTTCAAGGGCTGCACGAAACACACGTTGCAGGTAAGAAATATATATACCCTCCAATGGGTACGATTGCAGACGGAAAGGGCGGGCATCGAGGGTTTGGGATATGCGTGTTGAGTGGCACGCGACCAGGTAAGTGCGAACGGTCTTGAAATAATGTGTTGTTGTTGTTGCCCCCGCTCGTTCGCGCTTTTCGTGGCCCCATACGCATTCCCTTCGTGTCCCCGCTGTCGCCCTTCGTGGCCTACTTCGTGCCCTTCGTGGCCCTGCTGTCGTTTTCTCTCGCGTTCGCTTTCGCTCGTCGTCGTCGTCGTCGTCATCGTCGTTGTCGTTGTCGTCGTGGTCGGTCCCCTGTCCGTCCCTCTTGGGGTCGGGTCGACGGTCCGTGGCCGCCCCGCCGATCAGCGCTGCCGCTGACCAGGCCGACGGTCCGCGGCCACCCCGCCGCTTGCCGGGGCCCGGCCTGCAGGGTAGAAATGTATACCCCCCAAAAGGGGTTCGATCGAAGACGAAGAGGGCGGGTATCGAGGGTTTGGGAAATACGCGTTCTTGGACACTCGAGCATATAAGGGCGAACGGTCTTAAATTTATTGTTGTTGTTGTTGTTGTTGTTGGTGTTGTTGTTGTTGTTGTTGTTGTTGTTGTTGTTGTTTTCGTTGTTGTTGTAATTGTTGTTGTTGGTGTTGTTGAACATTATTACTTCTAAAGAATAATTGTTGTTGGGGCCCCTGGTGCACGACCCCCCCGCCGCGCCTAGGCCGCAGCCACATTTTCATCATTTTCGTGGGGAAGTCTCAGACAAAACGGGTTGGTCCGGATCCGGTTGTTTTGTTACGGCCCGCTTTCCCTTGCAAAAAATAAGCTAAAGTGGACATTTCTTGTTCTAACATAACCAAACTTCAAGAATCCCTTGCAAAAAATAAGGTAAAGTGGACATTCGCGCGCGCAAGACGAAATCCTTCCAAAACCTTAGTTTTCGTAGCGATTTTAACATAAAAACATAAAAAACCAATGGTTTTTTCAAAAAAACTTGTCAAAATGTCATCCCGCGCGCTCTTGCGGATTCGTAGGAAACCCAACACTTTTTAAACATTTCTGTCAAACGGGCTTTTGCGAGCAACTTTTTCGAACTTCTGCAACAACGGTTGCGCACCTGCCAGGGCCATCATCCCTGTCAAATAATACCATGCGGGACACATTCGTTTTTTCTTCGCGCGCGCACGCCGTCGTCGTCGGCCGCGGGGCCCTGAATAGTAGCCACGGTCGTCCGCATGCCACGAAGTGAAGTGTCCGAACGTCATAGGGCGGGAAGCTGGGTGTGGGTGGTGGCGAAGAGTCGTTTGGAAATTTGGTAGAGCTTGAACCGGCCCCCCCACAAAGTGGGGGTATTGCCCGCCTCCTATGAAAACCCTGGCACTGGTGAGAACGGAGTGTCCCCACGTGCTAGTAATTGTTGTTGTTGTTGTTGTTGTTGTTGTTGTTGTTGTTGTTGTTGTTGTTGTTGTTGTTGTTGTTGTTGTTGTTGTTGTTGTTGTTGTTATTGTTGTTGTTGTTGTTGTTGTTGTTGTTGTTGTTGTTGTTGTTGTTGATTTCTCATTTCTGAAGAATAATTATTGTTGATCCCCCCCACCGGTGCATACCGTTTTTTCTACATCAAAGTGTGCCCCTCGACGCTCGCACCTTGTTTTTTACAAGGAAAGTCTTCCTGCTCAAAGTGGGCCCTTGGCCCCCGGGTTACAACAACAACGGCTCCCGCGTGATACTTCCTTACAATTTAGCCAGGACCCCGCTCCCGCCCGAGACTTCCTCGCATTTTATTTAGGAATCGCGCTCTCGCTTGGGACTTCCTTACAATTTATTCAAGAATCGCTCTCCTGGCACTCTGGAGTCGCTCTCTCGCTGGAAACTTGCTTGCAACTTACTGAAGAATGGCCTTGCGTCGGAATGTGTTGCAATTTGCCCAAGCGCCGCGCTCCCGACACCCAGGCACCCAGGAGTCGCGCCCGTTGTGGCCCCATGTGCATGCCCTTCGTGGCCCTGCTGTCGCTATTTGTGTCCCCCTCACTGTCCTACGTGGCCCACTTGCTACCCTCACTGGCCCCATAGTTGCCTTCTGTGGCCACGCATTATCTGCACTTCGTGGCCCCCGCTCGTTCGCGCTCTTCGTGGCCCCATACGCATTCCCTTCGTGTCCCCGCTGTCGCCCTTCGTGGCCTACTTCGTGCCCTTCGTGGCCCTGCTGTCGTTCTCTATCGCTCTCGCTTTCGCTCGTCGTCGTCGTCGCCGTCGTCTTCGACGTCGTCGTCGTCGTCGTCGTCGTCGTCGTCGTCGTCGTCGTCGTCGTCGTCGTCGTGGTCGGTCTCTTGTCCGTCCCTCTTGGGGTCGGGTCGACGGTCCGCGGCCGCCCCGCCGATCAGCGCTGCCGCTGGCCAGGCCGACGATCCGCGGCCGCCCCGCCGCTTGCCGGGGCCCAGCCTGCAGGGTAGAAATGTATACCCCCCAAAAGGGGTTCGATCGAAGACGAAGAGGGCGGGTATCGAGGGTTTGGGAAATACGCGTTCTTGGACACTCGAACATATAAGGGCGAACAGTCTTAAAATTATTGTTGTTGTTGTTGCTGCTGCTGCTGCTGCTGTAGCTGCTGCTGCTGCTGCTGCTGCTGCTGTTGTTGTTGTTGTTGTTGAACATTATTAATTCTAAAGAATAATTATTGTTGGGACCCCTGGTGCACGGCCCCCCTGCGCCGCCTAGGCCGCAGCTACATTTTCATCATTTTCGTGAGGAAGCCTCAGGTAATTCGATGTGATCAAGATCCGGTTGTTTTGTTCCCCCCCGCTTTCCCTTGCAAAAAACACTATAAAATGACATTTCTTGTTCTAATATAATCAAATTTCAAGAATCCTTTGCAAAAAATAAGGTAAAGTGGACATTCGCGCGCGCAAGACGAAATCCTTCCAAAAGCTTAGTGTTCGGAACGATTTCAACATAAAAACATCAAAAAACTAATGGTTTTTCAACAAAAAAATGTCAAAATCTCATCCCGCGCGCTCTTGCGGATTCGTAGGAAACCCAACACTTTTTCAACATTTCTGTCAAACGGGCTTTTGCGAGCAACTTTTTCGAACTTCTGCGACAACGGTTGCGCACCTGCCAGGGCCATCATCCCTGTCAAATAATACCATGCGGGACACATTCGTTTTTTCTTCGCGCGCGCACGCCGAAATCTCCAAAAACCATTGGGTTCTTAAGAATTTTAGCACCGCGCTTGACAACTTCTGTGGGTTAACAAGGCTTAACAACTTCTGTGGGTGTACGAACGTAGGCTTAACAACTTCTGTGGGTGTGTACTCCACGCCAGTGTAGTAGCCACGGTCGTCCGCAGGCCACGAAGTGAAGTGTCCGAACGTCATAGGGCGGGAAGCTGGGTGTGGGTGGTGGCGAAGAGTCGTGTGGATATTTGGTAGAGCTTGCACTGCCCCCCCACAAAGTGGGGGTATTGGCTGGCGTCGCATGAAAACCCTGGCACTGGTGAGAACACTGAGCGTTCGGGTAAAGTGATTGTTGCTGTTGTTGCTGTTGTTGTTGTTGTTGTTGTTGTTGTTGTTGTTGTTATTTGTTCAGTACTGAACAACTGTTATTGTTGGACACCTTAAAGGCGCTCTGGCGCTCTCGCCGAGGCGCCGGCTACATTTTCATTGAACATGAGGTTCACGCTGGAGCGGTTTGGGGAATCGCCAACACCGGCCCCCCAACAACAACATCGCTCCCGCTCAAGACTTCATCCTTTTTTCTCAGGGCTGGTGTTCTTGCTCGCCGCCGGAAGCCGCCGTCCTAACAAAACCAGCGCTCCCGCTCGAGACTTCCTCCCGTTTTACCTTGGACTCGCGCGCTAGTCTTTCTCTCATCGGCGCCGCCCCCAGCAAAAACAACGCTCCGGTTCGATGCTGCCTCCTATTTTTACTCAAGGCGGTGCTCCTCCTCGCCGCCGAAAACCGCCGCCCCGACAAAACCAGCGCTGCCGCCCGAGACTTCCTTCCGTTTTACGCTGGACTGGCGCCCAATTCTCTTTTGAATTGGCGCTGCTTCCAGCAAGAACAACGCTCTCGCTCGAGGCGTCCTCCCTTTCTCATGAAGACGGTGCTGTTCTTCGCCGCCGACAACCCCCGTCCCGACAAAACCACGGCTCCCGCTCGATGCTTCCTCCTATTTTTACTCAAGGCGGTGTTCCTCCTCCCCGCCGCCGAAAACCGCCGCCCCGACAAAACCAGCGCTTCCGCCCGAGACTTCCTTCCGTTTTACGCTGGACTGGCGTCCAACTCTCTTTTGAATTGGCGCCGCTCCCAGCAAGAACAACACTCCCGCTCGAGATTTCCTTTCTTTTTCCTCAGGACGGTGCCGTTCCTCGCCGCCGACAGCCCCCGTCCCGACAAAACCATGGCTCCCGCTCGATGCTTCCTCCTTTCTTACTCAAGGTGGTGTTCCTCCTCGCCGCCGCAAGCCGCCGTCCCAATAAAACCAGCGTTCCCGCTCGATACTTCGTTTTGTTTTACGCTGGACTAGCGCCCTACTCTCTTTTCAGCAGCGGCGCCGCTCCCAACAACAACAACAGCCCTGCTCGAGACTTCCTCCCTTTCTATTCAGGGCCAGGTCCTTGCCTCACGGCCGACAGCCCCCATCCCCACCAAGGCAATCCTGTCGGTCGCTATTTCCTTGTGCTTTACCCTTTGCTGGGGTTCCACTTGGTGGTCTCGCATCGGCGCAGCAAGGCGCAGGCATATGTTTTCGAGGCGGGATATGTTGAAATTCCTCGGAGGAGGTGTGTGTGTGTGTGTGCAAGACCTCATTGGGCGGGAGATCTGGGAATGGGAATAACGGACCCCGCTATAGAACAAGAGTCCCCCATTACGTGGATGGTAATCATGATGGTCGCATGTTCTGTGTGGAGACATCGCGCATGAGGGTCAACTGATTGTTGTTGTTGGTGTTGTTGTTGTGCTGGTAGTATTGAATACTCATTTCTAAAGAAAAATATTGTTGATCTCCTGAAGCGGTTCCCCGCGCTCTCGCCTCGACGCTTCTCTGAATACGAGGCTCCCGCTCGAGCGTTGGCTTGACTCTAAATGTGAGTGGGCCCTTGGCGGCCCAGCTACGACAACAACGACTCCCGCCCGATACTTCCTCACAATTTACCCCGAGACATCCTGGCCAGAGAGGCCCCCGAACTCAGGAACGGCAGTCTCGCTCGAGACTTCCTCGCAATTCAACTAAGTTGGCGGAGGCCCAGCTACGACAACAAGGGCTCCTGCTCGATATTCTCTCACGGTTTACTCCGAGAGCCCCTGGCCAAAAAGGCCCCCGAATTCAGGAACGGCGCTCTCGCTCGAGACTCTCCCGTAATTCAGGCAAGTTGGTGAACCTGGACACGGCGACAAGGGCTCCCGTTCGATATTCTCCATATGTATTCCGGGGGCCCCTGGCCAGAGAGGCCCCCGAACTCAGGAACGGCGCTCTCACTCGAGAATTCCTCGCATGTCAGTCAGTGACCGACAAGGAAGAGATTCCCCCCCAAAGGGGGTGCAATCGAAGACGAAGTGGGCGGGCGGGTATCGAGGGTTAGGATATACGGAGTGCAAGACACGCGTGCCAGTAAGAGCGAACAGTCTTTACATTATTGTTGTTGTTGATCTCTCAGCGCAGAGAAAGAAATATGGTTGATCCCCCCTCTGGCGCACATAGTGTTTGTTCTACTGCAGTGCCCTTCCCATATATATATATATATATATATATATATATAGATATCGAATAAAAAAGCAGGGAAAGCATAGAGTCTCAGAATTGTGTTGTTGGCCCCCAGTTTATAACAACAGCGGCTTTCGCGCATTCGTTTCTCAAATCGCGCTCTCGCGCGGGACGTCCTCACAATTTGTTGCAGAAATCACGCTCTCGCGTGGGACTTCTTCGCCATGTATTCAGACGCCGCGCCTTCGACACTCATGAATCACGCTCTCGCTTTGGCCTATCTCACGATCTACTTGATAATCGCGCTGTCGTTCGAGACTTCCTCGCGATTTATGCAGGACGCACGCTTCAGCAACCCGCTTGCTCGACCTGGCCGCCTCGGCCCGCCTACCGACCCGCCTGTTAGGGTGCACCCGCCCGATCAGCCCGTTTGGTTCTGCCACGTGTTTTCTGCTCCTTGCCCCCCTCCTGCTTCTCTCTCTCTCTCTCGTGCTCCATCCTCTTCCTCCTTCCTTGTCCCTTTTTTCCATCCGTCCTCCCTTCCCCTGCCGTAGGGGCTGCATGCAATACACGTTGCAGGTAAGAAAGATATACCCCCAAGGGGGTACGATCGAAGACGAAGAGGGCGGGCACCGATGATTTAGGATATACGTGTTGGATGGCACGCGCGCATATAAGAGCGAACAGTCTTAAGATGACTGCTGATGCTGCTGTAGCTAGGGGGCAACAATATGTTTGAGCAGAACAATTATCCATGATATAAACAGGGTGCGAGCCCCGAGGGGGCGCACTTCAATTGAAAAACAAATGTGCGCCGGCTGGGTGAACAGCAATACTTGTTCTTGAAGGGTGAAAGATCAGCAACAACGAGCAAGCAGGAAGAGAGCGAGACGGAACGAGAGCGAGAGCGAGGGCGAGTGGAGGGCACATTGGGGTTTCGGTCAGGCGGTCCAGCAGTGCAGCGGACCACTTCTGCACACCCGCGAAGAAATATTGAAGGACATGTGGGAGCACAGGGGGCAAGGGTTGGCCAGCACAAACGCAGAACACAATGGCTCCACTTCCCTGGGGATGCTGCCCGTGCGGGGCACCTGCCATTGATAATGGGACTGAAACGATGCCGCGAAACAGGCCTGCGTCCACAGGCTTTGGACAGACTGCCCAGTGGATGAGCGTTCCTCGCCACACGAGCGGCGATGGGGGATGGGGGGACAGGAGAGATCTGCGGTTTCTTGACAACCCGAACGACACTTTACAACCGATTTAGTTCAGTTTACAACCAGCAACTATCGAAGTCCATGGTTTTCCTTTGAGAACGACCACTCTACAGCCAGAGCGGCCCACTTTACAACCATAACGATCACTTTGCAACCCAGACGGGGCTCTTTGCAACCATAACGGCCACTTTACAACCAGCCTTCAGAAGCGCAGAAGCGCGTGAGCGCTCTGTAGAGGCTTCTGAGGCTTCTGAACGCCTTTGCGTCCTGCAGATGCTTCTGAGGCTCTTGAGCGCTTGAGTGATCTGCAGAGGTCTCTGAGGAGAAGGATGACGAGGGTTCGAAGGAGGGGGACCGCTTTGCGGCTGCTACCGCCGCGTTGCTGCTTTCCGGGGCTTTGGGAGGGCCTCCTGGGGGATGCAAAACATTTCTTGGCTGCATTTCCACCCTCCTGGGTGCGCATGCTTCCGCGAAGATGAAGGCAACAGGTTTTGCGATTGCCATCCGATGAGGCGCGAGGGCAAAACATGTTTGCAAGGCCAAAACATACAAGTTGAAATCCGCATGCGTTGGCTAGATTTTCATCAACGATGTCTTGTGCACATGTCCGCCCTCCTGGGTACGCATGCTTGAAACTGACATGTATTGGTTCGACATGTACCATGCATTTCTTGGCCACATGTCCGGTTTCCTGGGTACGCATGCTTCAGCACATGCGAAAACATACGGCTGTGTCTTTACCGGACTCGTGTTGGATACCCATGGGACTCATCTTGTGCCAACAGGATCTCAGTGGGAAGGGTGCCACTAGATTCCACTAGGCTTCCTTTTGGATCCCATGAGGAATCGGCCACTTCAAATATTCTCGCTTTAGACGAGTCACTTTACAACCAACACGCTTCAGAGAGCGAGTTGTCTCCATTTCGTGGGCCCATGGATATTTCGGAACTAGTCGAACATTTGTCACTTATGTGCGTTTACTTGCCTGGTTGTAAAGTGGCCTTCCTGGTTGTAAAGTGCCCTTGTGGGAAGACCCATGCTGGTTGCAAAGTGCCCCATTTGGTTTCAAAGTGGGCGCTCTGGTTGGAATGTGACCCGCACGCGGGGAGGGGATGGGGGGGAGGGGGACGGAGCTCGATTCCCAGAGGTCCGGCGATGTTTTCTTTGTTTCTGTTCCAATCCGCGGCTCCAGAGGTCCCGACCCTTTGCGCAGTGGTAGTCGCTCGTCCTGTCACTACGCTCGATTGCCCCAGCACCGAAAAAAATGCGACCCAGAGCCCGAAATCGAGGAGCACCGCCGGCTGAAAAAATCAGATCGTCGAAGATCAGGGCTCTGGCTCTTGCCCCAGAAGAGATGAGGCCCCCACCGCACCCCTGGCCGCCGCAGTCCTCCTTCCTGGAGACGGACCGGCACGTCCTGGACGTGAGCAAGGCCCCCAGCGACTGGAGCTGGGTCGGAAGGCTGGCTCTTTTGCTTGGGTGCGGCTCGCGCGCTCTCTAAATAGACGGGAGAGGTGACGCTCCGAGAAGAAAAGCAATTGTATAGACTCGGTACCGTTTAACCGATCCCCATCCCCATCCCCATCCCCTTCGAGACCCCCACCAAATTACCCCCTGAGTTGGGGATACACCCCTCGAAACCCGAAGGATACGGCCTATATCCCCATCTAGGGGGGTAGATCGGCCAGTGGGCCCAGGCCACGCCGCTGGGGATGGGGATCGGTTAAACGATACTCATAGACCTAGATGTTCGGAGCTCCGCGCGGATGTCTTGGATATGCGCCGACCTCCGCGCCGATCCGAGAAATTCGCGCGGAGCGCCACGTGTTTCTGTTTTGCCGTTGCTCTTCCTTTAGGTATGAGGTGCGACGGGACGGCACGGCGGAAGGAAGGCTTGGAGGAGAGAGTAGTGCCCCCCAGCGATCGGGAGCTGGGCTGGGCGGATGGCGTCTGCTTGAGTGCGACCCGCGCGCCCACTCAACTGAAAGGACACATTCCAGGCCTCGCAGATGTGGCCTGAGTAGATGGGGTTGGTGGATCGCGCCGCATCGCCGACTCATCGCCGATGTGGCTAGATGGGGAGCCGGATTTTCTTCACGCCAGCGGCGCCGATGCGTCGCCGATGTCGCCGATGCATCGCCGATGCATCGCCGATGTATCAGCGATGCATCGCGATCTTTCGACCCCATCTACTCGGACCCCATTTGGCAGGCCTCCAGATAGAAGGCTGGGCAGGACGACGTGGAAAAAGGAAGGGAGGCTGGGAGGAGTAACGGTCCCCAGCGATTGGGAGTTGACTCCGAAATCTGGTTGTTGCAAGTGTTAGTCAGAAGAGAGGAGGCGGGAGGGGATGGGATGGAGCCAGTATTCCGATAGACCGGATGAAAGGAACCTGATAAGGGGAACAGGAGGTCGTTAGGGGCACGTGAGGGGCTCTTGGCATCTCGATGATTTGTGGTGTCTCAAGCATGAGAATTTGAAGGGCCAGGTCTGCGAGCTGATGGTGGGGCGTTCAGATTCCGACCCTCAGCAACAGAGGTCACAATAGCTGCGACGTATAATCGATGGCCACGCCCTCCCGAATCATTGGCAAACCTGCCACTAGTCCCTCATGACTCAACAACGACAGCTGCCAGGCATACCAGCCCCGCCCTGTTCCGCCTTATACGATGGAAAACTTGCCGCCAACCCTCCTGTATGCGCCCAAGGGCATGCAGTAATTCGAACTTTCTGCGCACGTGCAGCACTCATGGTGCCAGTGTGTGGGTGGACTGATGTGTTCACGTACTTCACGTGCTTGTACATGCAAACGCATGCAATCTTTACGCGCCCCATACACACAGCTACCCCCATGTAGAGCTTCCGGGACTGCGCCGAAGGTAGCGACTTCGGCACGCCTCGGAGGGTTGCGCAGCATGGGGCAGGGGGCTTGTTCTTGATTATCGCAGCTCCCAGCTAGGATCTCAAGATCTGCGGTCTGCTGTCGTGATGGGGTTCCGCGCTGCACTCAGGCGCATGGATTCGGGCCGACAGGCAGAGGAGGCCGAGGATCAAAAGGATGGGGGGATTGAGAGGCCCGAGGGAGACAGAAGGATGAGGCTTCCTCCTTGTCTTCCTACTCGTCCGCATCCTTCTCCCATCACTTCTTGTACGTCCTTCCCCTGCCCTTGGTCATGATGCATTTCCTCCTCCGTATTTTCAGCGACAAAAAGTCAGGCACAAGATGGTGGAAGGCTCGGCCGCTGATCGGTCCAGGCGCTTGGCCCGTCTCCATTGCACGAACCAGTCAACCGTAATCTCAGCCCCCGAGCAACTTCTTTGCTCGGCCGCTGCGGCGCCAGTTTGTTGTCGAGCCTTGTCGTGGTCCTCGGCGCGATAGATAGTTTGGGCCCCTGGGTTTCGGGCAGGATAGAAGCGTGCAGTGGCAAAGCTCGTGGCGCAGTCGAGGTCGCTCTTGGCGCTCCCGTGCTCAAACCCTCAGGAGCGCAGCAGACCTCCGCACAGCCACCGGCCTTGTCTACCCTGCCTCCTTCACGTGATGCTGCCGGCGGCGTCGTCGATGCAGCTCGCTCACTTGCCACCCCGGGATGTACGTGAACTGCCAGTGTGTTAACGGCTGGTAGGCTGCCCGTCGGTCTCGAGACGGCCGTGCAGGATGCTGAACAGACCGCCACGGGAACCCAAGAACGCTACCTTCAAAACCGCACGGTGACTGGCTTGCAGTAGCTGTTCGCCCTTATGGCCGCACACGGTCGAATTACGGAATGATGCCCGCTCACACTCCGACCGCTTGGGTGAGCACGAACATGTCCGAGCTGAGCAGGGCACGCTGCAGAGGAAGTCATCCGGGATGCCCTCGCCACGGCTGAGCGTTTTGCTGAACTTACCGACGTCGGTTGCCTGGTGCAGTGGAGTGGATCTCTTATGCCAGGCATTTGCGACCAACACTGCGGACGTGAGCACCTGTGCAGATTTTCCTGGACTTGGTCGCATGTGCTACCTATGCCAAGGCTGAGACGCAGGATCCCAGCTTGCAAGGATATGTCTTTGCAAGTCGTTTCTTCTTGAAGGTCACAGTCAGCTTGGTCTGTCCTCACGAAGCGGTCGCGCGGGGAAGGATGGTGTTCGTGCTGATGGTGTATCTGCTTCCATGTGCGTCTCTTCGGACCGCACACCCAAAACGAACTGTAGGCAGTCGAAAGTGGACCCCTTCGACGTGATCCTTATACATAGGAGTGGCCCGTCTGCGGTCCTTTCCAGGGATGTCGTATATACTGTGGTCAGCTACGATGGTGACTGTCCTTGTCACCAATTTCTTGATTACTTGACCCACGGACGAGCAGATGCCAGGTTGTTGGTTCGAAGACACCGGGACGCAGCTGTACAAGTTGAGGGGCTTGCGAAACAAAGTGGAGTCTAATACGTTCGATGGCAGGATGCACAAGCGAAGGTCTAGGAAAGCAGCGCCAGAACGGCCTATGGCAGGGATTTCCAATTGGAAGTTGCTGTCGCAGCTACCCGACATAGGCATAGGCTTGATTTGCAGCCAGCGCTCTTTATCTCTAGCAAGTCGAGGCCGTCGTCGACGAAACGACCCCGAAAGTGTATATCGCCCTGGCTGCAATCGACAACAGTGTGATCGGAATCATCCAAATGAGCTTTGGCCATGAACACTCCGCTGGACAGCCCTGTGGGGATGCCCTGGGAGACTTGGTATAATCGTGTGTAACGCTCGGCGTAGATAGATTCTGTGATCGGCGTGGAGGTGGCACCCGCGACCCCAGCTGGCACGACGACACATTCTTCCGCCGCTTCCTCCACCAGTATGAGCCGCTGTGAGTCGCCCACACGCCGCCGCCCCAGGGGGGCCCGTCCGCGTGGGCCAGCGGTCAGCGGCGCACCTGGTTCTCGCGGTCTGTGGCCTACCTGGCTTCGTTTCACATGCAGTTGCAGCGACATTCACGTGGACTGGGTATGGGTCTGGCAGCGCCCGCGCCACGGACTCCATGGCCCAGGATCGCGACAGCGGCAGCCCAGGCAAGGGGAAAGGCAGCGGCTGGCAGGGGGAGACAAGCGCCACGCCGATTCTACCTGGCCTGCGAGTGGCCCTGCCAGGGTACGCGGTCTATAGCGGCGCCAGTCCCCGCGACCTGGCGCTATCCCTCCTCGGGCCCCGACGCCAAGTGTACCTTGACAGCGCCTCCACATGGTGTCGCGCCGCTCGGGAGCGTTCAGTCCGGCCACACGCTGTCCGCCCGGGCGGCGCGCGGCCATTATTCCCAGTTTTGCCACGCGCTGTCTGCCCAGGCGGTGCGTGGCCTGCTTCCACAAGGTGTTGCACCGATCAGGTGCTCTTCTCTCCTCCTCCTCCTCCTCCTCCTCCTCCTCCTCCTCCTCCTCCTCCCGCTGCTGGGCTGCCCAGCCGCCCCCGCCCCTTGCCAGCTGGGCCCTCCGCTCTTGGCGCCACGCCACCTTGGCTCACGGACCAGACTCCTGGTCCCCCAGAGCCTCACGGCCTAGAGTTACGGCCCTGAAGCGCAGCCCCTGGCCCAGTTGGCGCTGCACGGCCGTGGGGTTCCTCGCGCCAGGTTCGCCGCCGGCGCTGGGCTGCGGGCCACCGCCGCCCCGCCTGCCGGGGGCTTCCCGCAGGCGGGGCGCTCCTCGCCCGTTTCCCTTCCCCTCCTCCCCTGCCTTTTTCCCTCCCTCCTCGCTCGCCGCCATGGCGCCGCTTGCTGCCAATCCTGGCGCGCCGCCCCCCCTGGTATCCCTGGCTGAGGACCCCGCGCTAGGGCGCACCTTGCCCCAGCCATCCACCTGGTGGGCACAGCATTTTGTTGTCGGCAGTCTCCGATTTGGACGCCGGCACTGTCTACGACTTGTTCTACCTCGTACTGAGCATCGGCAGCGCCCGTGGGTGCACCGACGCCACGGCCTGGCTGCTGCCACGGCCCCCGGTGCCGCTGCTGGCCGCGCCGGCGCACTCAGCTTGGAATTCCTCCGCGTCTGAGTGCCCTGCGCCTCCACCTTTTCTTCGCGGCCGCCCTGTCTGTCTTGCTCCCACCTCTTGCACTCTGGCCGCGTATCGGTTGCTCCGGATCGCCGCTCGCTGGTGCAGTTCTGCCTCTCCGCTGACGTACACATGTAATGTTCGACTTGCTGGCTTCCCAGCGCAATCTTCAACGAGCCCTTGGCGACAGGGCCGCGCGAACTCCGAAACCCGTAATTTCACTCGATGGCACCTGCGGTGGTCGCGTACAAAAGGCTGATACGGATGGATGGATATAGATCTGTTGCATCAACAGTGAAATTCGCGGCGGCGTCGGGGTCTAAAGTGTAATATCCAAGTTTGCGATTTTCTCCACAAGCCGGTCTGCTGATGTTGAGGCGCGGTTTCTCAGAGTTGGCTTTAATATTGAATTCTCTGGGAGGCACAACAATAGCGAACGCCACCAAAACAACCTTTCCACCCGTGCCCGTGCCCCTGTCCCATTCCATTTCAATGAAGCAGGCCTGATCACTTCAGGCATATTTTTCACCATTTAGCTTCGACGCCAGTCCCAGCGCTACGAACCAAGCGTTGCCGCTTCCAACAGGAACTCTGCATGCGTATCCTGCCGTCGCAATGATGTGTAGATGGATGTTACCCTGGGAAAATGCCTTTCCCTCCCTCGCTTCCTTCCTCCCGCCCAGGCTGAAGGCGATGTCGAACGTCCGCGACCAGGAGAGAGTTTTTTTCAGAGTTTTTTCCTACCCTCTGGTTCATAGCGCGCGTTATGCCCCCCCCCCCCCCCCTCCCCACCCCTCCCCCACCCTTCCCCCTTCCCCCACCTGCCGCAGTGCGTCCAGCACCACAGTTTGTGGTACCGAGCTCACACGGCGGGGGGGCGACGTTACGTTATGCCCCCCCCCCCGCCACCCCCATCTCCTCCTGCCATGACGCCTCTGATCGCTGCGAGCGAGAAGTGAACTGATGATGGCAGCCTGCCGCATGGATTTGTACGTTAAGTATGCACATGCTCTGGGAGCGAAGGCCGTGATTCTCAATACTTCGGATTTGGTTTGTATCATTCCTTCCTCACTTACCTCCTCTATGTTCTCGTGGCTCCTACCTACGATCGGTTGTTCCATGAGTATAGCATACACTCCAACAGTTCTCTACAGGCGAGCGGGTGAGGTAACAGGTGACTCGGCTTCCCCTTTTTCCTTTTTCCGATGCGGTGGGCGTGATCGCCAATTTCGACCTGCAGGAATCGCTTCACCATTTGTTCTGAATGCTCATATTTTGTATAGAATCCAGGGCCATCGACTCGCCCTAGCGAGCCGCCGAGGTAGCGGGTGACATACTATCCCAGCGAGCGGTCGAGCTAACAGGTGACATGGTTTGGCGTGACCGCCAGTTTCGACCTGTTCGAGCCGCTCCACCACTTTCCTGAATGCGCATCTTTTTTTTCGGAGCCATCAACTCTCAGATGCCCGCTGAGAACTGACAGCGTCCTGTTCATCGTGAGTTTCTGATGCTGTTGTGGGACTTGCTGGGCGGTTGTCTGTCGTGAGCATCGAGATTCATATCCGTCTGATCGGTTGTTTCTGAAGTGCATAACCACCCAAACAATCTCTCTCATAGTTTTTCTTCTGTGTGCTCGGCTCACGCATCCAGGTTCTAACATACGACCGGTTGTCCCTGACGTACACTGAGGAGGAACATTATCATCGGTGTGTACGTTATGAAGTTGTTATGGGAGCGAAGACAATGATCATCAAAAGGCTGACTGTTTTACTTACTTCGTAATTGGCTTATACCACTTCCTCATCGCTTACCTCCTCTATGTCTCCCTGGCTCCAACCCACGATCGGTTGTTCCATAGATACACTGCAGCATCAACAAACATCTCTCGAGGGCGAATGCGGCAGCTGTTGGGCCTTCGCCGTCTCCACCGTGCTGCGGGCGTTCAGCGAGCTGTATCAGCAGGAGCCATCCTCCTCCTCCTCCTCCTCCTCCTCCTCCTCTTTTTCCTCTGGAGTTTCTGTGGCGGCGAGTTTGGCTGCCCCGAATCTGTTTGCGTGAAGGGGGGTGCGCATGACAGTCGCAATGTCTGTGTAGCTCAGGCTCGTGCGAAGTCTGCGAGTCGGAGGTCGAATGGGGTTTATGTATGGGGCCTGCCCAGGGCCTAGTGTCTTACAGGGCTCTGACATGAGGACCGGTGGTGTCCGTCTCCTTCACAGGGGTCGTCTCTAGGCTAGTGCGCTTTCCCCACCACGGGGCCCTGTATGTGGGAAGCTTGCTTTTGCAGCCACCAAGATCCAAACCGTTGTAGCCTCGGAACTACGGAACAGCATTGGGTCCGATGGTTCTTCGTTTTGCTTCCCTTTGCTCCTCCTCCTCCTCCTCCTCGTCCTCAGTCCTTCGGTTGATGGACCAAACCCTGTACCAGCCGCGCAACCGGGGCGACGGCGCAAACTTCCACGCGCCCCCCTGCCCCCGATTCAATGTTGATTGGCTGCGCCCGCGGGGTGCAGGATTTCGGCCAGTCGGCAGATCGACGACTCGCGCCACAGCCTGTCAAGATTTAATTGGGGGCGCGGGGGGCGAAAACAAAAATCGGAGAAACAGTTGCAGGATTTTGTCCATCAGCCGTTGTTCTCGGGCGTAGGCGCCCCGCTGCGGGATTTGCACCGCGGATTCCTAGCCTCTTATTTGCACGGGCAGTGCCCCTTGTCCGCCGCCGCTCGGGTCTAGCCCGGCGGGGAAGATGTGTGCGCAGGGTACCCCCCCCCCCTCGCGGGGAAGGGCGGGGCCAGTGGTCCCAAGGTAATTTGCCACCCTCGCGTGGATCTTACAACGGACCAGCGGCGGATGTCAGAAAGGTGAGTGAAGAGATGGGGCTCGTCCCGCTGCGTGATGGAGGAAGTGGAGGGGAATAAGGCAAATCGGAGGATGGAGGAGTATGCGCAGGCGTGCCCCAGCCCTGGTCGTGGGCAAGTGCTTCTTTCCACCAACAAAACAGAGCTGTCTATGTCGGGGGCAGGGATGGACGTGCGGCTTGCGTGGGGAGAGGTACGGTCGTTGTGAATGTTGGATTGGGCCGTCTGCGGGTTTGAGCCTTCTGCGGTTGCGGATTTCTTATCCTGGATGGGCATCAGATGAGTCGTACACCCATGGATCGACCAATCTCACATCAAGACGTTTCCGCAGCCATGTGACCCATGATTTTGCCCAAGTCGCAGTCGCAAACATGACTGCCGCGGGCAAGGAATTGAGCACGTCGTGGTGCTTGGGCGTTTCGTGGAGATGCGCACCCATCGGCTTATTTTTGTTGATATTATTATGCTAATGTGTCGTCGCCGTTGCAATTACGTTCATCTACAATTGCTTTCAGAAATATCACGGAGCATATCGTTCGGATGATCAGGCGGCACGATTTCTCACACAGGGAGACTCGGATTGTCCTGCCCATTTGACGTTTGGATTAACCTGCATATCAGCATTGAAGGTCGCATTCGCACATTGGCTCATCGAATGTGTCACTGGGGGTGCATCCCTTCCAGAACAGTGGTGCAACTTGTCGGTGATACCTATAGCTTATCATGCTGGCTTTGCTGGCGTTCACGTTGCGACGGGTAGACAAGGGCCAGCGTAGCCAAAGGCGAAGACGCAGCACGGGCTCGTTCTGCCTGGACCTTTACGGCTGGCCAGACAGCCAATGCGTGTGAGATTGCTGTGGCTCGCCGTGGCTTTGCTGCAGCGACCCTTGACTGGGTTATGGGATTTATGTGCTTTGATGTGCTTCGTGTTGACCACGAATCGGGCCCCCTTGGAGGAGCACATCAGGCTGGCTCTGAAGGATGGTGAGCCTTTGACGTGCCAACGGCACCCCTCCGCAATTGGTCCTGTATTGTTGTGTTGTTCCTTTCGCAGCCTGCTGGTTGCCTCAGACTATCTGCCGCATGCTGCGTGAGGGCTTACCCCGCGCTTCGCCGTCTTGGGTAATGCGCGGGGATGGGGAGCGGCGCAGCGCCGTCAGCGACACTCGCTCACAATAAAGCGCGGCGCGCGGCACCAAGCTGCTGGATCGAGTCGCAACCACATGCTGGTCCTTCGCGCAGTGCCCCGATCCACGCCAGAACGCGCGGGGCTCTTCGAGAACGCGCCACACCCTGCCAGGAGCACATGGCGCCATCTGGTGCACGAGCCGCGGTCGCCCGTTCCATAAGCGTGTGGCGGCGGAATGGTCGGCCGAGCCCCCCTCATCATCGCGGTGCGAGGGCGGGCGTGTTGGGCGGACAGCTCCGACGTTGGCCAGAGCTGGCCCCCTGGAGTGGCCAGGGAGCTCTCGTCTTTCCCGCGTTCGGCCCCTCGAGCTCCGCCCGACGCCGCGCGTCTGCTGCCACGCGCGCGCGGGCGCTGGCGGAGCAGTTGGCCGATCTCTCAAGCAGCTTGTGGAGTCGATTGACGAACCAACAACGCACACCCATACCCATCGGGGGGATCGGAGAGGGTTATGGGTGCGCGTTGTCGGATGGGGGTCCCCGCTCGAACGGGCGCGTCCCCCAGGGTCCGACAACCCGCACCCATACCCGCAGCCAGTCCTCCTCCCAACGACCCCCCTATGGGTATGGGTGTGTGTGTGTGTGTGTGTGTGTGTGGTGTGTGTGTGTGTGTGTGTGTGTGTGGTGTGTGTGTGTTGTTCGTTCGTCATCTATGGTCGGCGTTTTTGGGGGGGGGTTGGCGCGCCGATCTCAGCCCGATGCTGCGGTCCCCGAAGGGGGCCAGAGCCCCTCGCGCTCCCCGCCGCGCCTCGTCCCCCGCGAGCGGCGCCGCCGACGCCGAGGGCACGCTGCCTCACGCGTCGAGGAAGAGAAGGGCAGGCACACAGACTGTCGGAGTTCCGCGCGGGTGTCTTCGATCTGCGCTGGGCCCCCCCCCCATGGCGGAGCCTCCGCCGCAGCCCCTTGCGCGCTCCGCGGGCCTGGGATGGGCATCAGCGTCAAGGAGTCCGCGCGGACATTCCAAAGTTTGTGTCCATGCATGTTTAGACCCTCTTCTGATGTGGGCGCTGGCCGAGGGCATCTGCCGATCTTCATCAAACCGGGGGCGCCGTGGTCGGCGTTCTGGGGGAACTCGCCTCTATCGGCCAGGCCTTGTCCTCATGCCCCCCTCGTCCTACCAGCGGGGGCTGGATGAGACGCGGTGCCGCTGGCGTGCTGTCCCGTCCAGGGCCACGTTGGCGCCCTGAGCCAGGGGTACACTCGGTCTGCGGATCGCGTGCTTGGCAGGTGCCAAGTGGTCGTTTCGCGGCCCGACCTATGCCCACCCGCGCTGAGCGATCGCCAGTGCCGCGACACAGGCAGATGCTTGGCCCTGCTCCGTCTAGGGTCCCAGGCGTGGCCCTAGTCTCCACGGCGAGGACTTGTTCCAGTAGTTGGAGAGCCTCAGCGCCTCCTGTTGCGGCCGACCCATTTTCCGGTCTCGCCGAGTCAGGACATTTTTGGTGGAGTTAACAACCAGCTTGTCTTCAAGGGTTTATATATATATATGCATGTAGAGATATATTACAGTTACACACGATGTTACCGGCTCGTCACGCTTCGCCATTACAATCTTGGTCACATGGCGCCAGCGAGGTGTGCTGCGACCGCCATCGCCGTCAATTTGGAATGGGGGAATGGTGCGGCGCGGTCCCAGAGATTTTAGAGGTGGCATGCGTCACGGGTCTGGAAGGTCTCCCGAAGGCTCTAAGGCGCACGAGGTTTGTATTGTTCGTGAGGGTCACATGGTCACACGTCTCATGGAGTTTGAACGGCACATGGGGCTCATCGGCTTCGACAGGAACGAAGAGCTCCCTGGGGTTCATGTTTCATGGGGCTGGGGCTGGAGCTGGGCTCGAGCTGGATTTGGGGCTCGAGCTGGAGTTGAGCTGGAGCTGGAACTGGAGCTGGCGCTGGGGAGCTCCTGCAAATGCTGATGCAGCTCCACGTCCTCCTCCTCCCACTCCTCCTCTGGCTCCTCCTCTCGTAGAACACGAAACGCTGGACGGTTGGATCGGAGCACAGAAACTCTTTCGCGGGAGAGGAGTTCTGGCAACACTGAAAGCACGATTACCTAATCCAGCAAAGCCTTTTAGTAGCAGCAAAGGTGAATTTGTGGGACCTGCGGGTTCACCAGATCTGCGGCAACCGTGGGACCCATGGGACGTACGACACTTGTGTGGGAATTGCGGGACCTTCGACACCTGTAGTAGGACTTGTGGGATCTGTGGGACCTGTGATACTTGTGGTACTTGCGATGTCTGCGATACCCTTGGGACCTGTGGAATGTGCGGGACCTGTGGGACCCGTGGGATCTTTTGTAACTGTGGAGTGCGCGAGACGTTCGACACTTGTGAGACCTGTGGGACCTGTGCGACTTGTGGGACATGCGAGACCTGTGGCATTTGTGGGTCCTGCAAGACCTGTAACCTATTGGACCCGTGGGGCCTGTGGGACCAGTGGGACCTGTGGGACCTGTAGGACTTGCGAGATCTGCGAGGCCTGTGAGACCTGTTGGACCTGTGGTACCTGTAAGACCTCTGGGACCTGCAAGACCTTATACACCTGTGGGACCTGTAAGACCTCTGGGACCTGTGGGACCTGTTGGACCTGCGAGACCTGAGGGACATGTGGGACCTGTGGGACCTGCGAGGCTTGTCGGACCTGTTGAGCATGTGGGACGTTCGGAACCTATGAGGCCTCTGAAACCTGCGAGCTTTTTAGGACCTGTGGAACGTGAGGGGCTTGCAGAGGCCTCTATGGGAGGCTTTTTTGGGGTCTCTAGTGGGCCCACATGTTGGGGGATAAAGCTAGAAATGTTTGTTCGGGTTGTCCTTCTTGGGGCCCTCTTGGGTCGTATTGCGGGGCTTCTTCGGTTGTCTTGGGGTCCTCTTCGGCCGTTTGGGGGGCCTTTTGAGCCGTCTTGGGGCTCTCTTGAGATCCACTTGGGCCGTCTTGGGGCGACCTTTGGGGCCTGTTGGGTCGTCTTGCGCGGTCGGAAGCTCGACACAACGAGATTTTTGGCGTTTGGGGCCCTCTTGTGGGCGTCGTGCGTCTGGGGACCTGGGGCGTCTGGGGCCCTCTTGGGACCATCTTCGGGCTCTCGTGGGGCGTCTTGGAGGCCTTCTGGGCCGTCCTGAGACCAGCATGGGCATGGGCGTTCCGGGGCGGTCTTGGGCCGTGTCGGTGCTCCGCGGGACCGTCTGGGAAGCGATCCTGGGCCCGCTTTGGCGGCTTGGGATGGCCTGAAGGGGCTCCCGGCACCGATGGGAGCGATCAGGGCCGAATTTCTGTACCGGGGGGGGGATCACCCGTTGTTTTCCGTTCTAAGAATACCCAGGGAGGAAGATATGCCTTGAGGGTGTACTATGTGAACAGCCGCATCTGGAATCGGTCGGGTGTCGTGGCCTCCCGTGGCATCCCGTGGCCGCCTGTGGCCTCCCGTGGCCTCCCGTGGCCTCTGTGGATTGCCCGATCCGGAATCGGCCGGGCACGTGGCCTCCCGTTGCCCCCAGTGGCTTCCCGTTGCCTATGGTGGCTTCCCGTCGCCACGGGAGGCAACGGACGTAGTAGGATTCGCATTCGCATTCGTAGTCAGTCACAGTTTACATATAATGATTCGTAGGCCCTTTCTTTCTAGTATCAGCATTCGTACTAGTGCAACGATTAACCGTGATACCAGTAGTTCTAGAATTAGACGTGATCGTGAAAGCGATTGTAATACTTACTAAGGAGTCTGAGTCGCATTAGTTGTCGTAATCGTATCAGTCGACGTTTCATTATCAAAGCTAGCATTATTACAGCTCGTACTTGTTGCATTCGAGTTCATAGTCGTCGTGCCATTCAGATGGTGGCACGCGCCGCGACTCTTGCTCAGCAGCGGCGTGGTCATCGAAGCGGTTGCCCAGCCCGCCGATTTGGTCCTCGTCCTCGCTCTTCCTTCCCCTTCTCCTCCCCCGAATCGTGGCGCCGCACTGGCCCCAGGACGGCTGGGCGTAGTAGTAGCAGTAGTAGTAGTAGTGGTAGTAGTAGTAGTAGTAGTAGTAGTAGTAGTAGTAGTAGTGGTCGTAGTAGTAATAGTAGTAGTAGTAGTAGTAGTAGTAGTAGTAGTAGTAGTAGTAGTAGTAGTAGGAGTAGTAGTAGTAGTAGTAGTAGTAGTAGTAGTGGTGGTAGTAGTAGTAGTCGTAGTCGTAGTAGTAGTAGTAGTTAAGTAGTAGTAGTAGTAGTAGTAGTGTAGTAGTCGTAGTAGTAGTAGTAGTAGTAGTAGTAGTAGTAGTCGTAGTCGTAGTAGTAGTAGTAGTAGCAGTAGTAGTAGTAGTAGTAGTAGTAGTAGTAGTAGTAGTAGTCGTAGTAGTAGTAGTAGTAGTAGTAGTAGTAGTAGTAGTAGTAGTCGTAGTAGTAGTAGTAGTACTCGTAGTAGTAATCGTAGTAGTAGTCGTAGTAGTAGTAGTAGTCGTCGTAGTAGTCGTAGTCGTAGTCGTAGTAGTAGTAGTAGTAGTAGTAGTAGTAGTCGTATTAGTAGTAGTAGTAGTGGTAGTAG
>CAUYUJ010019938.1:0-35000 GCA_963575745.1 Prorocentrum cordatum | reverse complement strand
TAGTAGTAGTAGTAGTAGTAGTAGTAGTAGTAGTCGTAGTAGTAGTAGTAGTAGTAGTAGTAGTCGTAGTTAGTAGTCGTAGTAGTAGTAGTAGTAGTAGTAGTAGTAGTAGTAGTAGTAGTAGTAGTAGTAGTAGTAGTAGTAGTAGTAGTAGGTCGTTAATAGTAGTAGTAGTAGGCACTAGTGGGCAGTAGTGGACAGTAGTAGGTAGTGGCAGGTAGTGATCGATAGTAGACGGTAGTAGTAGTTGGTAGTAATATATTGGAGTAGGCCGTAATAGGCAATAGTAGGTAGTAGTCGGTCGTAGTAGGTAGCAGTCGGTAGGAATACGTAGTAGTATGTAGTAGTCGGTAGTAATGGGTGTTGATAGGTAGTAGCAGGTGGTAGCACGTTGTACTCGGTAGTGGTGAGTAGTAGTCGGTAGTAGTAAGAATTAGTAGGTAATTGGAGATAGTGGTAGGTGGTAGCTGGTAGTGGTAGGTAGCAGTAGATAGCAGTAGGTACTTGTAGGTAGTAGCAGGTCGTAGTAGGTAGTAGTAGGTAGTAGCAGGTAGCAGCAGGTATCAGTAAGGAGTAGTAGGTCGTGGTCGGTAGTAGTAGGTCGTAGTAGGTAGTGGTAGGTAGTAGTAGGTAGTTGTGGGTAGTAGTATGTAGTAGTATATGGTCACCATACCGCCATCATCTGATGATCATACCACCATCATATGAACAGCATACCACCACCATGTGATCATCATACCACAACAACATGATCATCCTACCACCACCATGTGATCGTCATGCTGCCACTCTATGATCTTCATAGCACCATCATATGAGCTGCACACCACCATCAAATGATCAACAAACCACCACCATCTGATCATCATGCCACCGCTATATGAACATCATGCCACCACCATATGATCTTCATACCACCATCATATGAGCATCATACCACCACCATGTGATCATCATACCACCTCCATATGATCATCAGACCAGCACCATGTGATCATCATGCCACCATTATATGACCACCAGATCACCTTCGTATGATCATCATGTCACCACCATGTGATCATCTTACCACCACTATATGGTCGTCATACCATCAGCATATGATCATCATACCACCACCATGTGATCATCATCCCACCACCATATGATCATCATGACGATCACCATGCCACCAACATCTGATCAGCATACCACCACCATTTGCACTTCATACCACCACCACCATATAATCGTCATACCACCACCATATGGTCGTCATACCACTAGCATGTGCTCATCATACCACCACCATATGATCATCATCCCACCACCGTATGATCATCATACCACCACCATCCACCAACATCTCATCATCATACCACCACCATATGCTCATCATACCACCACCATCTGATCGTCATACCACCACCATCTGATCGTCATACCACCATCAAATGACAATCATACCACCAAATGACAATCATACCATCACTACATGATCATAATACTACCACAACATGGGCATCATATCACCACGATATTTTCATCTTACCACCACCATATGATCATCATATCACTGTCATATGATCTTCATACCTCCACCATATGATCAGCATACCACCATATGATCATCATACCACCACCATATGCTCATCATACCACCACCATATGAGCAACATGCCACCACTATATGATCCTCATACCACCAACATCTGATTACCATACCACCACCATATGAGCATCATACCACCAACATCTGATCGTCTCACCACCTTTATATGATCATCATACCACCACCACATGATCATCATACCACCAACTTCTTGACGGACGGGCGGGCTGGCCACCGAACTCCGGCGACCGGCCCCCGGCCACGCACACCACACACATACACACACCACACGCACCACACACACTACACAAACCACACACACCACACACACCACACACACACACTACACACCACACACACCACACACACCACCGCACACCACAGCACACACCATCACCACCAGAACTCCATCACCACCCTCAAGGGTACGGACGGACGGACTGTCCGGCCACCAAACCCCGGATAGCCCTAGTAGTAATATTAGTGCTAGTAGTAGTAGTAGTAGTAGTAGTAGTAGTAGTAGTAGTAGTAGTAGGAGGAGTAGTAGTAGGAGTAGGAGTAGTAGTAGTAGTAGTAGTAGTAGTAGCAGCAGTAGTAGTAGTAGTAGTAGTAGTAGTAGTAGTAGTAAAAGCAAGAGTGTTAGCAGTCGTAGAAGTAGTTGTCATTGTCGATGTCGTAGCCGTAGTAACAGTCGTAGCCGTAGTTGTCGTCGTCTTCGTCGTCGTCGTAGTAGTAGTAGTGGTAGTAGTCGTAGTAGTAGTAGCAGTCGTAGTAGTATTATTAGTAGTAGTAGTAGTAGTAGTAGTAGTAGTAGTAGTAGTAGTAGTAGTAGTAGTAGTCGTAGCAGCAGTAGTAGTAGTAGTAGTAGTAGTAGTAGTAGTAGTAGTAGTAGGCAGTAGCAGTAGTAGCAGCAGTAGTAGCAGTAGTAGTAGCAGCAGTAGTAGTAGTAGTAGTAGTAGTAGTAGTAGTAGTATTAGGAGTAGTATTAGTTGTAGTAGCAGTAGTAGTAGTAGTAATAGTAGTCGTATAGTAGTAATCGTAGTCTTCGTAGTAGTAGTAGTAGTAGTAGTAGGTAGTAGTAGTAGTAGTAGTAGTCGTAGTGTAGTAGTAAGTAGTAGTAGGCGTAGTCGTTAGTAGTAGTAGTAGTAGTAGTAGTAGTAGTAGTAGTAGTAGTCGTAGTAGTAGTTAGAGGTAGTAGTAGTAGTAGTAGTAGTAGTAGTAGTAGTAGTAGTAGTAGTAGTAGTAGTAGTAGTAGTAGTAGTAGTAGTAGTAGTAGTAGTAGTAGTAGTTATTAGTAGTAGTAGTAGTAGTAGTAGTAGTAGGTAGTAGTAGTAGTAGTAGTAGTAGTAGTAGTAGTAGTAGTAGTAGTAGTAGTAGTAGTAGTAGTAGTAGTAGTAGTAGTAGTAGTAGTAGTAGTAGTAGTAGTAGTAGTAGTAGTAGTAGTAGTAGTAGTAGTAGTAGTAGTAGTAGTAGTAGTAGTAGTAGTAGTAGTAGTAGTAGTAGTAGTAGTAGTAGTAGTAGTAGTAGTAGTAGTAGTAGTAGTAGTAATAGTAGTAGTGGGAGGAGGAGGAGAAGGAGGAGGAGGAGGATTTCATTTGCCCCACAAACAAACCAGGCCAGCCACGCTATAGTATGGCCCAGGATCTGGGCTGTCAAGTCCATGTTGGGAGCTGTGCTTGGTTTTCTGCCGCATGGGTCTCATTTAGCGGACGCCTCCCCCGAATTCGGTGGATTGTTGCCGACTGTGTTTTGGATACCTCAGCAGCTTCAAATCGGTGGGGTCTCCTCGTAAGAGCGCTCGGTGCAGCCAGCTCACGGCTACTAGCATAATAGAGCGTGGGCTGGGACCTCGTAAGAGAGGCGGGTAAAAGGGGCGTTGTGGCCCTGCCTCTGTTCCAGTGTCGGCGAAGCCTCAGGCAGGCCAGATTTGCTTACGGCGTGGTGGTTCTCCCGACGGCCCGCTCCTGCTCCCTGGCTGGTGCCTTCCCGCCTCGCCCCTTTGCGCCCCCCCCTCGGGTTATCTCTAAGTGTTGCGGTGTATTCGGTAGCAGGGCGCGCTCTCATGGGATCAATTTCGCTCCTCCTTCTGCCCCTTCCTCTTCCTTCTTCCTCCTCCTCCTCTCCTCCTCGTCCTCCTCCTTCTCCTTCTCCTTCGCCTCCTCCCCCTCATCCTCCCTCGTCTCTTCCTTTTCTTTGTCACTGTTCCCTTCTCCTGTCTCGCTTACCCTTTCCTTACTCCCTTCCTCTCTCCTCCTCCTCCTCTCTCCTCCTCATCCTCCTCCTCCTGCCGTTCCTGCTTTTCCTTCCACTCCCTCCTCCTGGTGGGTGGGGCGCGAGGACCGCACCTTCTCCGTGCAGCAGCTCCTCTCCTGCACGCCCAACCCGCACCACTGCGGCGGCGCAGGGGGGGGGGTCAGAGGTGGGATGGATGGAGGGCGGGAAGAAGGGCTCGCCTCTTCCCGCTCCTCCTTATCCCCTGTGCTTAAGTCTGGGGCAATCGCGTAGTCGTATTGCGCCAGCGGCCTTGACCAGCACGCCCCTGTGCCGTCAGACGGGCTATCTCCTAGTCGTTCAAAGTCTCGGCTTCGCCAACTGTGCACTGTTGTGTGAACGAGAAAGCGCAGAGCGCACTTTTCTGAGCCAAACGCTGGGTGAGACAAACGCGCTGCACAATGGGCAAACATGCTGAGGGCAAACTGGACACTGTGTAAAGTGTCCCTGCAGCCGTTGTAGCTTACTGACTTTTGCATGATGCTTCCTGAGGACCTGCGTGCGGAGCCAACGCACCTCAGCAAACTCAAAATGACTCCGACGGAAAGACCCCACATGAGCATCTGTTTGGCTTGCCCTTAGCCCTTCCCTCCTCGCCCTGGCGGACACCCTCCTCTCGCCCTCTGCTCTGCCCTCTCCTCCTCCTCCTCCTCCTCCTCCTCCTCCTCTTTCTATTTCTCCTCCTTTTATTTCTTCTCCTCTTCCTCCTTCTCCACCCCCTCCTCATCATCACCCTCTCCCTACCCCTCCCCCGTCCTCATCCTTCCCCTGCTTCTTTTCAATGTGCTCTCCAATTTCCCCCTGGTCGGGGCAAGCAAATCGATTTTCCTCGGCGCCGTCGCCGCCTCGGCCAGCGCGCGCGCGTTCGCCGACGGCCGGTTCGCGAAGCCTTTGGGACAGCCCCGCGGGCCGCTAGGGCGCGGGGGCAGGCCGTCGGGAGAACCCCGCGGGCCAGACCGTTGGGACAACCCCGCGGGCCTCTAGCTGCGCGCCGCGGCGCTCAGGCGGGAGGCAGCACGAAGACAAGCTCCGCGGCGAGCTGCTCGGCCTTATCCCCGGAGGTCTTCGCTTGCTCGCTGGATTTCCGGAGCGCCTTCCGCAGGGGCGCGGGCGGCCCGCACCTTCAGACGTCTCGCGGCGGCGGCCGCAGGATCAGCATGTTCCGCATGCGCGTGGCGCAGGAGAACATGACGTAGAGGTGCAAGGTGCAGCCACCACTGCTCGGGTGACATGCCCGTGCGTCCGGCGTCCTCATCTCTGGTGCAGTCAATGGTGACGGCCTTGCGCAGCGTCTGGCCCTGCGACAGCGCCATCGTGGAGGTCAGGTCGGACGCGTGCGTCAGGGACCCCGAGCGGCGCACGACGTGCGCCCCCGAGCTCTGCCACGTGAGCTCCTGTTCGCTGGGCCTGAACATCAGCAAACTCTTCGCCCGCACCCCAGCCCCGCCGCCGCCGTCAGCGCCTTCGGCGCCGTGCAGCAGCAGTTCGGCGACCTCCTCGTAGTTCGGGGATTCTTGGAAGCCGTGGACCTGCAGCCAGATTCAATGCGGTAGGTAGCGGGGGCGAAGAAGCTGGCCCGGCGCGCACTCCTCGTACTCCCGCTCGTCGTCTGGGTGAAATTCGAATGACACGATGGTGGCCCGTTGCTCTTGCACGAGCCCCAACTTCTTGTTCAGCTCCCCGACGTGTGCCGGTAAGACGCCGTGGATGTCCCCCGTCGTGTGCATGTTCGGGACGTTCAGGAGGCGTTGGCCCGCGTCCGTTTCGCTTTGAATCGTGCTGCACTCGCCGCGGCCTTTAGGAAAACGAGGGGCACGCCCAGACGCCGCGCGTCGCGACGAGCGCGCGCGACTCACAGACGAGGCCCCAGCTCGAGATTTCTTGCATCTTCAGGCCCGAGGAGCTTACAAATGACGACGATGACAGAATTCGCATGACCGCGCTCGGATTACCAACGCGAAGCGCGTGCCTCATAGGAAAAGGGCTCCCGCCGGAGACTTCCTCGCAATTCACTCGCAAATGAGGCTCGCGCCTGAGACTTCCTCCAAATTCAGGCCCGAGGAGCCCAAAAATGACGACAGATGCAGGGTTGAGGATGACCCGCTCGGATTACCAATATGAAATGCGGGACCCACAGGGAAGGGGCTCCCGCTTAAGACCTCTTCACAATTCACTCACAAAACAGGCTGCCGCCTGATATTTCCTCCATATCGAGGCTTCAGGAACTCCAAAATGACGATAGTTACAGGGTTGAGGATGACCCGCTCGGATTGCCAACGCGAAGTGCGGGACCCGTAGGGAGCGGGTTCCCGCCTGATAGTTCCTCACAATTCAGTCACAGACGAGGCTGCCGCGTGGTGCTTCCTTCCTACATATGTAGGCCTCATGAGCCCAAAGGTGACGGCAGGAACAGGGTTGAGGATGTTTCGCTCGGATTGCCAACGTGAAGTGCGGGACCCATAGGGACCAGGCTCCCGCCTGAGAGTTCCTCACAATTCACTCACAGACGAGAATCCCGCTTGATACTTCCTCCATATTCAGGCTTCAGGAGCCCAGAAGTGACCACAATTACAGGGTTGAGGATGACCCGTTCGGATTGCCAACGCGAAGTGCGGGACCCATAGGGAGCGGGCTCCCGCCTGAGAGTTCCTCACGATTCAGTCACAGACGAGGCTGCCGCCAGATACTTCCTCCATATTCAAGCTAGGGAGTGGGTAGTGACGAAGTGAGTGATGATGATGGTGAGTGAATGGCTGAAAATGATGATGGTGATGATAATGATGATGCTGCTGCTGACGATGATGATGATGATGATGATGATGATGATGATGATGATGATGATGATGATGATGATGATGATGAGTGGGTGAGTGAGCGAGTGATTGTAATGGTGATCATGATGGTTGGTGTGAGGGGGAGAGTAAATGAGTGTGGGTGTGAGTGAGTGTGTGAGCGATGACGATGAAGTGAGTGAGTGAGGCGGAGAGGGGGAGTGAGTGTGTGAGCGTGTGAGTGTGAGTGTGTGAGAGTGTGATGATGATGAACATGATGATTGATGATGATGATGATGATGATGATGATGATGATGATGATGATGATGATGATGATGATGATGATGATGATGATGATGATGATGATGATGATGATGATGATGAATGAGGAGGAGGAGGAGGATGAGGATGAGAAGGAGGAGGAAGAGAGGGGGAGGAGAGATCCTGCGCGGGGGGGATGCAGAGAAAACAAGAACCTCACTTTGGATGTGGGGAACAACACAGTGGGCAATCTAGGGGATGGGGCACTCCACCATCGGCGAGCATTTGGAACAAACCATGCCTTGCAACCTGCGCCAGAGTCTCGCGCTGCAGCTGTTTGACCTGAGCTGACAGTGCTTGCCGAACCGAGCGCTTCAGCTGCCAGCTGGCCCAGGCGTGTGGGGCCAGTTCTGCGTCCAGAAACGTCTGAAACCGAGCCGTATCCAGCACAAGGCGTTAGCCATAAGATGTCTTCCCTCAGCAGTTGTCTCCAAGACTTGGGACATTCTTGGCACAGTTGTGCGGGGGGGCGGAGACGAGGGGGCAGCGAAACAGGCGAACCCGACGAACATGTACGTAGCATGCCGCAGTTCCGGACAAGAGTGAGGGGGTGGGTCGCGGGTGGGTCGCGTGGTGGGTGGCGGGGTGCCCGGCGGGGTGGGTTGCGAGGTGGGTGACGGGGGGGTCGCGGGGGGAGGGTACGACGACACCATCAATCAAGCATCAGATAAGCAGACTTTGGGCCACCCACGAAATTCCACTTCACCCACTCACCCAGGGATAGTGTAAGACCGCTCGGCCCCCTTACCCTGACAAGAGCTAGCGCAGGTGTGCAAACACAGTCTGCCTTAGCCGCGCCTTGCCGCCGATTCGCCGTCCTGCTCGGTCCAGCCGCAGCACTTTTCGCCACCTCGGCCAGCTCCATCGGGTCGGCCGCCTCACGTTCTATCCCAGGGCCCCACAGACCGGGACCTTGCGAACCAGGAAGTTCCATCTGGAGAGAAAGAAGAGTGGAGAATGTTTCCACCACCTGCTGCCGTTCTCTCGGGCGCTCCGATGCCCTTCTCCTCCTCCTTCTCCTCCTCCTCCTCCTCCTCCTGCTTTCAACAAAGCCCCCGTTGAGGGGGCCTTGACTGCCACCTCCTCCGCCCCACCCCTGGGCACCTCCCCAGACCTCCGACGTCGTGTATGTTTCGCAACGCGATTCCAAAGAGGTCTGGACCACTTCACTTCTCCAGGACGCGCCGTAGCCCCTTCTCCGCCGTAGCCTCTCCTCCTCCTCCTCCTCCTCTTCCTCCTCCTCCTCTTCTTAGCACTCCCACCTCAGGTGGTGCTGGATGTTAGTACTGGCCGCTTGGGGCCGCAAGGAACTGTAACGCAACGCCGCTCGCCGCTTTCGCTTGCTGGGCACTCTCCCGTTCCTCCGCCTCTCCTCCGCCTCTTGACCCTGTTCGCGCACAGGAGAGGGTCCTGTGCACAGCTTCCTTTGCGATAGGGTCGGCGCTGACGAAGCGAGCGAGCTTCGAGGCGTTTTCGCTGCAGAAGAGCATCCCGTGGCGCTGGCCCGGGCGGGCCCGCTGCCTTGCCCCGCTCCTGCCCCGGCCGCCAGCTGGCCTCCTCAATCCTCCTCGGGATCCTCATCCTCTTCCTCCTCGATCCTCCTCCTCCTCCTCCTCCTCGATCCTCCTCCTGCTCCTCCTCCTCCTCCTCCTCCTCGATACTCCGCCGTCCTCCTCCGCGATCTCCTCCTCCTCCTCCTTCTCATCCCGAGCTGTTTCTGATGGTTCGGGGCCCCCCGCGGAGGCCGAACACAGCCAATGTCTCGCCGTAGCTTCTCTACTTCCCGAGAATCTTGTTGCGTTGTGCCATCGTTTCGAAGACGCAACGCCCCGCGTTCCTTTCCTCCCGCCTCCCCCTCCCTCCTCCTCCTCCTCCTCCTTCTCCTCCGCTTTCTCCTCCTCCTCCTCCTCCTCCTCCTCCTCGGTTGTCACCGTCGCCGCCGCTACTCGCTCCGCCTCCGTCACACTACGCGGCGACTGGGAGGATTTCTTTGCTCGTCTGCGCGACACTGCTTGCGATGAAAGCGCTGGCCACAGCTTCCATCGCTGGAGCAGCGGACACTGGCCGCCGCCGTCCTGGGCTCAGCCCTTCTCTATTGTGCAGTACTATTCCGGCCTCTGCTCTGGCCAGCGCTGCGGCACCTTCCCTGCCCACGTGCTCCGTGCGTGATGCTCACGATGCGGGCCGCGCCGAGGTCACGGCAGCAGCGGCCGCTGACCCGCGACGCCGTGCCCGCGTGCAGCGCGCGATCGCCAGCACGCTCGGCAAGGCCTGCTTTACGTCGCCCTTTCCCGCCACGCTCGCGAAGCGCCTCGAGTCCTGGGGCCTGCAGTTGCCGCTTCCCGAGGAGCTCTCCGCACGGTGGGGATCGTTGTCCAGGACCCTCCAGGGATTCCGCCCGAGCTGGCGAAGGGCCGTCTCCAAGACCCCCAGCGGAGGGTGGACCGGTACCGCCAGAATGCACGTGCTGGTGCCGAAGACGCGCGTCTTCGGCTGCCCCCAGGACGCTGACGCGTTTCCCCACTACCTCTCCCGTCCCCGCTTCCTGAGCCTCCCTGGTCCCCGACCCGCCTCTCCTCCGCTCGACAATCGCGGCCTGGGGCCTGGGCTCCGAGGCAGCCTACGCCGCTGACCGCGACAGCGCTATGTCGATGCATCGCACGTGTCAGCGTATCGCGCTGGCATTCCACACGTTGAGACAATATGAAGATACATTCGGCGCCGACGCGCAATTGCTTAGCCTCGGCGAGTGAAGCTGCCCGCGCTTTTGTTTGGCGCTGGTGAAGACTTGCGTCCCCCAGGGTGCCCGAACTCCTCCTCCTCCTCCTCCTCCTCCTCCTCCTCCTCTTCCTCTTCCTCCTCCTCCTCCTCCTCCTCCTCCTCACCCTCCTGTCCTCTGCCCTCCGCATGTCAATTTCGGCGCACCCCTCACACGCTTCGTGACACCATAGAGAGCTCCACCGAAGGCCCCAGTGGCCATGTTCGCATGCGGCCGCCCTACCCATGTCGGCACACGTCTCACACGCTTTATGGCCCCATAGGGAGCTCCACCGAAGGCCCAGTCGCGGTGTTTGCATGCGGCCGCCCCACCCATTTCGGCATTTTCTTTACTTGCTTCAAAGCCCCATCGGGAGCTCCACCTAAAGCTGCAGTGGCGACGTTCGCATGCGGCCGCCCCACCCATGTCGGCACACCCCTCACACGCTTCATGGCCCCATAGGGAGCTCCACCGAAGGCCCAGTCGCGGCGTTCGTATGCCACCGCCACACCCACTTCGGCATACTCCTGACACGCTTCGTGACACCATAGAGAGCTCCACCGAAGGCCCCAGTGGCGATGTTTGCATGCGGCCGCCCTGCCCATGTCGGCACACCCCTTACACGCTTCGTGACGCAATAGGGCGATCCACCGAAGGCCGCAGTGCCAGGGCGCGCATGCCACGCTTCGTGGTCCCAAAGGGAGCGCCGCCAAAAGCCCCAGTGACAGCGCCCGCATGGTGGCCCCACCCCATGTCGGCACACCCCTCTCACGCTTTGTGGCATCAGATTGGAGCTCAATCCGAAGCCCCAGTGGCAGCGCGTGCCTGGCCTCCCCGGCCCGATTTCGGCACGCCCTTCGCATGCTCCGTGGCCCCATGAGGAGCTCCACCGAGGGCGATACTCGCAACGATGGCACTCGCAGCTGCACACGGTCGGGCCCCTCGCCGAGCCAATCTTCCAAGCGCGAGGGAGGGGGCCGCGCCCTCGACCGCTCGATCGAGCGGGCCTTCGGTGCGCTCCCGCTGCCTGCCTCGAGGCGCCCCCCGTGCGAGCGGAGAGGGGGCCCGCCCGCCGCCCCGGGGCTGCTGCGGCGAGGCGGCGACGGCGGCTGCCAGGGCGCCACGGCGGAGCTCGCCATGCAGTACGCGAGCAAGGCTGGGCTCCCCCATCGGCCTCAGAGAAGGAAAAAGGTACCGAGGAGGAGGAGGAGGAGGAGGAGGAGGAGGAGGAGGAGGAGGAGGAGGAGGCGGAGGAGGAGGAGGAGGAGGAGGAGGAGGAGGAGGAGCCACATTTGCAGCAGTTTTCGAAGCTCTGGGCCTCCCGGAAGGGCGCTCGTCGTCATGGCCTGATTCGCTCCGAAGTTCTGGGCAGAGCGCACCCCGGGAGAGGTCTGCGGAGCAGCGATCTCCGTAGTGTTTGGTTTGCCCACGTTTGAACCAACGTGTCGAAGCGCTGGGCTTGAGATGCGGCACGACTGTCATGCTATGAGACGTGTCGTCATGGATCGTGTGTCAGTTTGGAAGTACGGCGCAAACCACTTTTCAGGCACATGCAAGATCAATTAAAGGAGGAGGGTGCGCGTCCTCATGAGAGCTGTGTCCCCTCATGAGAGATGTGTCCCACCTGACTCGAACACGGGGATATGAACACCCGAGCGCGAGCAGTTGCATCGTTGATGAAGTCGGTTCCCTGGCGAGGAACACGGTGGCTGGCCCCGCATCTGATAGCGCAATCTTCTGGACTGTCCTTCGTAAGAGGTGGCAGAGTTGTCCCACTGGGAGATTGATGAGTAGGTCTTTTTTGTTGGGGGCGAGGGCGCATGTTACACATGTTCTGTGAAAACTATATGATGGCCTTCGGCCCATCCCGCCAACGTGCCTAGGTTGTGGACCATAGGCTTCTCGGATGTTCGTTGGGATGTCGCGGGAGGCCTCTCGGGGGCTTCTTGGGGGCCTTTTTGAGGCCTCTTGTGGGACGTTGTGGTTCCTTTTGGAGTCTCTTGGGGGCCTCTTGTGGGCCTCTTGGGGCCTCCTGGGCAGCAGAGCTCGAGTTTTCGGTTCGTGGTCCCCCTCTTGGACCCCTCTTGAAACCGTCTTGGGGCCCTCTTGGGCCGTCTCGGGCTCTTATTGGGCCGTCTTCGGGCCCTCTTGGGCTGTCTTGGTGCCGTCTTGGCGGCCTCTTGGGTCGTCTTGGGGCGATCTTGGGGGCCTCTTGGGCTGTCTTGGAGCGTCGGAAAGCCAAAAAGGAGAAGACCAACAAACCTTCATGAACCTGGCGCGACCCCAATTTGGGGAAAGCCTATTGCATGGGCGTATCGCATCGCTGGGCGCATCGCTTAGCATTGGTTGGCATGGGTTGGCATTGCTTGGCATTGCTCGGTATTGCTGGGCATTGATTGGCATTGCTTGTCATTGCTTGGCATTGATTGGCATTGCCGAGGAGCCTGGGGAACTCGAGGAACCTGGGGAACCCGAGGAATCCGGAACACGAGGAACCCAGGAACCCGAGGAACCCGAGGAACCCGAGGAACCCGAGGAACCCGAGCAACCCGAGGAACCCGAGGAATCCAAGGAACCTCCGGGCAACGGGCAAGCTAACATTCTGCAGGGAACCTGGGGAACCCGAGGAACTCGAGGAATCCGAGGAAACTCCGATGAACGGGCAAGGTAACAATACGAGACGCCAGGGGCGAGGAACCCAGGGAACCTGAGGAACCCGGGAAAGCTCCGAGGAACGGGCAATGTAAGAATCGGAGGCGCCGAGGGCGAGGAACCCGGGGAACCCGGGGAACCTCCGAGGAACGGGCAAAGTAGCTTCCCGAGGAACCAATTTTAAACCAAGTAAGAACCCTTCAGGCAAGCCTAATTGTGGGAAGACCCATTGGAAATCACGCACTGCGGCCTTTTGGGACCTTCTCGGGAGGCCGCTTGGAGGCCTCTTGGGGCGTCTTTGATGCCTCTTGGACCGTCTCGGGGCCAACTTGGGCGTCTAGGAGCGACCTTTCGGCGTCTCGAGGCCCTCTTGGACCATGTCTGGGGTCTCTTGCGGCCCTCTCGGTCCGTCTTCGGGCGCTCCTGGGCCTCAAGAGGGCACGCGGGGAGATGCGGGGAGATGCGGTGGAGCCCAGGGGGGCACGCGCCACACCCCGAGAGGTTCGGCAATTTGGGGTCCGGGCCGCGGGCAAAGGGCCTGCGGGGCACGCCCACTCCGCGCCCAGCGGCATGGTGACGGACTGCGCTCCCGAATGGAATTCGCCGCCAGAGCAGCTTGGTTGCAGTCGGGGCCCTGAAGAAGGAGCTCTTTTCGTCGGGGAGGGGCTCGGTGTTCCTTGATTGTTTTCCAGTTTGCTTTGGGTTTTCCTGAGGTTTTCCATCGGGAAATCGAAGTTCAACTTATGGGAGAAAGGGGCCTCGTTCCTTATTTGGGGTTCCTTAGGTCAGCGCCCCGACTGTATACAGAATCAGATGGTCCCGGCATTAGCGCGAGATTTCGAGGACACCTATCGCCCCCTGTGCCTGGGCCTGTGTGCTCCAGGCCGGAAGTTCGCCTGCATCGCGGCTGCGCGGAGAAGAGGCACCCGAGCACCCGTGCACCCGCTGGCCGCATCCTGTGGGCTCCATGGAAGGCTCCGTGGAGCGCGAGGATCTCGATGGGGGGTGATTCATCCTCCTCGTCGTGCTCCCTCCTACTCCCCCTCTTCATCCCTTCCCTCCTCCCCTTCATCCCCCTTCTTTTCCTACTCCCTCTCTTCAAGGCTTGGCCTCTTCCCTCCCTTTCTCTAGTTTCTCCTTCTCGTCCTCCTCCTCATCCTCCTCCTCCTCAACCAGGCTTAGCTCCCCCGATACTGGTTTCTCCGCCGTGGGCCCACAGCACCGTGCTTGTCCAAGAGCAACTCCTGCGCCTGCGCCCGCTCTCTCAGATGAGCTTGTTCAACGAGGAGTCCCTGGAGTACCAAGGGAAGGACCGTGCGCGCTCTCGTCGTTGCTCCTGCACGCCGGGCTCGCCTGCTTGCCCCGCCCCCCCCCTCCTCCCCCCCTTCCCCTCCCCCACTCTGACCCACCCCCAATCCGCCTCGTCCTCCTCATCGTCGTCCTCTTCCGTTTCCTCCTCCTCCTCCTCCTCCTGCTCCTCCTCCTCACCGTCAGCATCGTCACCATAAGCTCAAACACTTGTGGCTCTGACGGGGAGGCTGGAGTGGAGCAGTCCCACCCCCTTTCCTTGGGCCGCCTCTGTACCGTCTGGTGGTGCTTGAGGTTTAGTGTCGCCCGCGTGGAGACGACAATTTCGGAGGCAATCTTCCTCCGCTCAGCAGTTCCGCCATGGCGCCCGCTCGCAATGGCGGCTGGTCTTGCCCTCCTGGGCAGCGCGCTGGCAATGATGGAGGCGGGCACTCTGGCGTGTCCTGGAAGTGTGGGCGCTGCGGCTGCGGCAAGAATATCGGGAGGTTTTGCTTCTGCAAGCAATGCGGCGGGAAGCGCAAGGAAATTGAAGGAATCCAGCACCTCCAGCTCGGGGGCGCCGTGGTCGACGTTTGGGACTACCAGAGCTGGAGCGACGGCAGTGGAGGCGTCCTGGTTGTCGGATTTCAAGGCGCGGGGGCTTCCACTTTGAGTGGCGACCAGGCCTTGCTTGACGACCAGGAACTTCGGCAGTTCATTTCTCTCAACCAGAAGATGGGCAACACCATAGCTGCTGCTGCACCCCCCAAGGAAGATTCGACGAGGCGCGCAGCTGTGGAACCAGTCCCTCCCCAATCGCAGGCTACGAACGTGGACAAGCGAATCAAACAGTTGAAGAAGGAAGAAATTCAAAAGCGAGGTGGATCGCATGCTCGCTGGCAGGCTCGGCTGTTCGACAAGCAGGGCTCCATTTTCCAAATTCCCGTGGCACTGGCTGGGGAAAGTTGGCCACTACAAGACCTGGGTCGACGAACTGCGTCTTCAGGTATGCCAGCTTGAGCGTGCTGCCCTAGTCACCCAGAAGATCAAGCAGGTCACCTTCCAAATCCTGCTGGATGGCAACATTGACTTCCTGGACCTGTCCGGCGTGTAGTCGGTATTGGGCATCGACGCGTTTGCGTGCGAAGTCCATGGCACAGATGCGGCCGAGGGCATCGACGCGTCTGCGTAAGAAGAGGGCCAAGCAGCCCCGCGACGGCATCACGTCCGCCGCGAAAGTTTTCTTCGGGCAGGGCAGGCTAGCAAACGCTACGACGAGCTCAACAAGGCGCGCGCAAGTCACACCGAGAGGTTCGACAAGAAACGCAAGAACAACGAGGGCGTTGCCACGGCGGCAGGCGGCGCTTGTGCGGCATAGGTTCCGCTTCATGAGCGGGCGCGCCCCCGGCAGCTGAAGGAGACGACGGAGGTGTAGACGGTCCATCATTTGCATCTGCTTCTTCGGCTGCGGCTTCGGCAGCAGACCTCCTCGCCAGTGCGCGCGAGCTTCCCGGCCTATACCTGAGCAAATGGACCCCCCTGCCAGCGAAGTCGCGTTTGCAGGGGCAGGGCTATGTCGCGGCGTCCGGAGGGCCGCGGCAATCGACGCGAGGTGACGTCCTCGGGGTCCAAGTCTGGCGCCCGACGTGGGCTCGAGAATATCGCGGTCAGAGTCGCCGTCAGCCGGGGCTTGCTATGGCAACGGCAGCGGCTTCAGGTTTCTTTGTTGAGGGCGGGCAAGTGGCGACCGCGGCAAGGCGCGCGAGGCGCCCGCGGCTCACATGAGTGCCTCTAGTTCTTGAGGCTGCCACCCGAAGGTAGTATTCCCTCCGACCCCGCCAAGTTTTTGCGCGCCCTGGCGCGCGTTTCAGCTGGCGATCGAACTGGCGAATTAATTGTGCAACGTGGTCTTCCATCAGGTCTTGGCTTGTAAACTCGACCACTCACGCCGTTCTCGCGCAGGCGAATTTCTGGCCGACGAAGTCGCCAGAGCAGGACAATGGGCACTAATGAGGGGTTGGAAAGCTCGCTTCGAGTCTGCCTTCAGGACCGCTGGCGCAGGGGCGCCAGGAGGGGCGGCGCTCGTGGTTCGGCAATCCTTGGGATTTCACGACTCCGAGTTCGGGGCGGTTGTGATCCAGTCTAGGGCTATTGGTGGCATCGCCGCGGCCCCAGGGTCTCCGCCGACTCTAGCCACCTCGGCGCACGCGTTCGCCGACGAGAACCTCGCAGACAGGAGCCTCGACACCCAGGTGGCCGTGCCGGCGCGCCGCGCAGTCTACGAAGTCCCCGACGCGATAGGGGGCGAGTTAACATGGCGCTGTCTGCACTGACCTCCTCGGGGGCCCTGGGATATTTGAAATCCAATGTCGCCCGCCAAGGCGTCGCCGCCTGCGCTGGCGCGGGGGGCCTCGGACTTCTGGTTTTCTTTGATTATGGAGGTTTCCGTCGCGGCGCGCAGGCGGGGGTGGCGATCCTGAAAAGCGACGTCAAGTCGCACGAGCCTGTGCGCATATTCTTTTGCCCGCAGCTGATGTCGAGGCCCTCGCTTCCCCCGTCCTTCCAAGCTCTCGGCGACTCGCTCCTGTCTGTGCTTCTCGCTTCTCCTCGACCTGGGGGCCGCAGACCAGTGCGCGACTTCGCGAAGTGCGGCCTGGAATTTATAGTCGGGCGAGCCTCGCGCTCGGTAGCTCAGAAACATGTGGGCGCGCAGTGCCGGGCTGACATTGTGCAAGACTTTAGCAGCGGGCGCGGCTTCGAGCGTGGCCAGTCTCCACGGCAGGCGCCCCCCTGCCGGAGCTCCGCCGCGCGGCTGTTTCGGCTGCCGCTGCCGCTGTCCTTAGCGTGGTGCCTCTTGCTCCTGCCGCTGCTGCCCCTGCCTGGCCGCGCGCGGCTGCTCCGCCAGCGGTGCGCGGGCAGGCCGCCGCGGCCGCAGCTCCCGCCGCGGAGCCCGCGGCTGCCCCGCGGGCGGCCGCCGTCGCGCCTGACGCGGCGCCCCCGCCGCCACCTGCGCCAGCCGCCGATGCAGCCGATGCTCCCCCGCGTCGCCGCGCCCGGCGCGCCTGGGCGGGCTGCCCTATCCCCGGCTGCCCTCGCGGCGACCTCGCTGCAAGTGCTGGTTGGTCAGACCACCAGGCAATGCGACAGCGCTTGAACGAACGCGCGGCCGGCAGGTTTCCAGGTTTGCCGCGCCAGCCCCACAGGCGTACCTGGATGAGCACAACCTGTCACTGCGCGCGGTTTGCCAGCGCTACCTTCGCACGCGGCGCGGGCAGGCGTGCCCGAGGTGCCGCCCCGCTGCTCGAGCTGCGGCCGCCGACTCTGCGCCGGCCGCGCTTGGGGGCGAGCCGCCCCCGCCGCAAGGGCTACCTTCCTTGGAGCAGGTTTTCGCCAGTCAGGCGGGCGCGAAGAAGCACGCGCCGAAAGGCGCGCGGGGCCTCTGTGCGCGGTGCCTGACGCAGGCTACGGCCCTCGTCGTTCACGCCAACAGCGAGGCGGCTTAAGGGCACAGCTGGCCACGCCGCCCGAGCGCGTGCTGCGACCCCGCGCCCGGGGCGGGCGCGGCAGCCGGAACGCGGCGGATGCGCAGACGACGCAGCTCTGCAGGCTCTGGCTGGACGGCGAGCGAGCCTCACTTTGGGCCGAGACTTCGGAGCGACGCCCGGCCCAACGAAGCGCCATTGACGCCGACGTGGTCAAAAGGCGTCTGGAGCTTTCTGTGAAAGCGCAATGCTCTAAGAGCTGTTCCAGCTTGGTCAGCGAGCCGCCGGCAGCCGTTACCGACGACGTCCTCCAGCAAATGCGCCGCAAGCATCCGCGGAGCCGTCAGCAGGTGGACTTGGCTGCCCCCCCACGCAGCGGCCGCCTCGCGGGTCGACGAAACCGCGGTGGCAAAGGAGATCCTGGCTCCCCCCCCAAAGGATCGGCTGCCGGGGCCGCGGGCCCCCCGCCGCAGCACCTGCAGGACGCCCTTTGCGCGGCGGCCCACCGGCCGGGGCGAGGTCGCCGGACAGCTGCGCAGCCTGGTTGTCTTGCTCGCTCGCGGTCACGCGCCTGCTTCCGTTTCGAAGTGCTTTGCCGGCGCTTCCCTGGAAGCGCTCCCCGAGGAATGCGGTGGCTTGTGGCCTGTCGCTGCCGGGGAGACCATCCGGCGTCTCGTTGGGAAGTGTCTGTGCCGCGAGGTCGCCGACGCGGCGCGCGACCGCCTGGCGCCGCTCCAGGTCGGCGTCGCGGTGTCCGGAGGGGCCGAAGCCGTTGTGCACGTCGCCCGCCAGTGGTGGGCGCGCAACCTGGGGCACCGCGAGAAGGTTTTCGTCAAGCTCGACCTTTCCAACGCGTTCAACACCTTGAACAGACAGGCTCTGCTCCGGGCCCTCCACGAGGTGTTCCCCAGTTTGACGCCCTGGGCCGACTGGTGCTACTCGCGCCCGTCTCTCCTCCGCCTCGGCAAGCACAGGATTCGCTCGGAGTGCGGCGTCCAGCAAGGCGACCCTCTCGGACCTTTGCTTTTCGCACTCGCTCTCCAGCGATGCGTCGAACAGGTCCCTCGTGCCGCTCCCGACCCTGCCCGGCCCGCGCCCCCTGGCCAGGTCGACCTAGGTGTTCTTCCTGGACGACGGGACCCTGGCGGGCGACTGGCGCGCCGTGGCGCACCTCCTCCACGAGCTGGTCACCGCCCTCGCCGCGATGGGGCTCGAGCTCAGCACTAGGGATGGGGAAGTGCGAGTAGTCCCGACTGGCGGTGCCGACTCCACTGTAGACCTTAACGCCTTCCCGCGGGGGTTCCGCCTCAGCACGGACCGGAGCTTCGAGCTTCACGGGGCGCCCGTGGGCGACGACGGGTTCTGCTGCCAGCGCACGCAGAACCGTTTCTGTGCGGCGCAGGAGCTCCTGGACGCGCTGGGGGCACTGGAAGACGCGCAGGTTGCCTTGCACCTCCCGCGTCAGCGCGCGTCGTTTTGCAAACTGGGCTACAGCGCGCGGGCGGTCCCGCCCACGGCGCACGCGGCGGCCCTGCAGTCGCTGGACGACGGGGTAAGGGCTTGCCTCGAGCAGGTGGCTAGCTGCTCGCTCAACGACGCGTCGTGGCGGCAGGCGCAATTCAAGGTGCGAAAGGGGGGCCTAGGCTTGCGCTCGGGCGAGCAGCGCGCGCCTGCAGCCAACGCTGCCTCCCAGGCCGCCTGCTCTGCCCTCTGCAGGCAGCTTTACCCGAGCGGCGCCGACGCGGCGGGGCGCGACGGGGGCGCGCTCGCGAACGCTGTGCAGGCACGCCCTGGCCTCGGACGCGGACAAGGTGGTTTTCGACCCGGAGCAGCACGGCAGCCAGAAGAGATTCGGCGACGCCGTTGACGACGCGGCGCTCGCAAGCCTCCAGACTGGCGCCTCCGTAGCCACTCTGGCGCACCTGAGCTTGCTCCAGGCACCTGGCGCTGGCGCTTTCCTCCAGGCGCCGCCCTGCGAGGCCGCCGGCACCCGCTTCCCGCGCGGCCTCTGCCAGTTAGCTGTCCAGAGTAGGTTTCGCGTGCAGCTTCTGGACCACGAGGACTTCTGCCCCACCTGCGGAGAAGTGATGGGCGTCTGGCTGGACCACGCCGTTGTCTGCTCCTGCCGCGGTGACAGGACAAAGCGCCACAACGCGCTTCGAAACCAGGGGTTCTTCGCGGGGGCGGGGCTGGAGCGGCCGGCCAGCCAGCGAAGGGCCACCGGGCGGCGAGCAGGGCGGCCCAGACTTGGACGCCGGCGACAGGCGCCCCGCGGACGTCTACCTGCCCAGGTGGCGCAGCGGGGTGCCAGCGGCCTGGGACTTCGCGGCCACTTATGGCATGCGCGGCGACCCCCTCGGCGCGTCTGCCGCGCCCGCCATCGCGGCCACGGAGAGGCGCGAGGAGTTGAAGCGGCAACGCCTGGACACCGAGCGCCAGTGCGCGGCGCAGGGCTTCACCTTCGTACCCATGGCGGTGGAGGCCCACGGCAGCGGGTGGGGGCGCGAAGCCAGGAGAGCTTTCGCGATCTTGGCCAAAGGGGGTGGCGGACGCCACCGGGGAGGAAGCTGCCGCAGTGGCAGACCGGCACGCCCAGCGAGTCTCCCTGCACCGGGAGAACGCGCTGGCGGTGCTGCGACGGCTGCAGCCGTCGGCGGGGGTGCCCGCTGCGCGCCTCGCAGCGGCCGCGGCGGCGGCTGCGTCTGACACCATCTGAGTCGCGGTCGCCGTCGGAGCCAGCTGGCCCTCTGCCCCTCCCGCCCCCCGGCGACCCCTGACTCACGACGCCCCCGACGACCTGCGACGACCCCAGCGCCGCGACGACCCGCGACGAACCCCCGCGACGACCCGCGTTGGACCCCGCGGCGACCCTCGTTCCTCCCGCCCCCCGCCCGCCCCGCCCCCGTCGTGCGCGCTTGCCTCCTGCTGGTTTTTGCTCGTCTCCTGCATGGTTGTGTCTGCTCGTAGCGATGTTCCTTTGTTTCCTGGCCTCCTCCTCCTCCTCCTCCTCCTCCTCCTCCTGAATCTCGGTGCCACTGTGTCCAGGCCGGCCGGGCGGCGTCGAACTACTGCATCTCATTTCTTGTTTCTCTAGCCGCAGTTTTCCGAGGGCGCGGCGAGCGCTATCGTTCGCCGAGCCCCGTTGGTGCATTGCGTTCAGGCGACGTCCATTGCGGCGCCCCGCGGGTCCACCACCAACGCGTGGGAGGCCACGTGGCTTCATGTATTTGCTTGCGAGGTTTCTGACTGATTCACTTTGCATTGATGCGCGCTGACCTGCTGGCTGCCGTCGGCATTGTTGTCGCGATGACGGAGCGCCCTGGCCCGCCGCCTCATCCCGCCCAGTTGTTGATGACGGCTGCGCTCCAGAAGCCGCTGGGCGGCGACCGCAGGCCAGGCGTCAGGGGACCGGCAGTCGACGCTTGCGCCTGGCAGCGGGCCAGCCTCGGACGCGGCATACCGGGGGGACTGAAGAGCGTGAACGCAATGTCGGGGGGGGGGGCCATTGTGCCTGCGAGATTCTTTGGGATCTGCGCAAACCTCGCGGGACTATTCGGCTCCCCAAGCTCATGGACAGGCGCGGGGCCCCGGAGCTCCCAGCGCAGATTGCTCGCTCATCCGTGAGGGCCCACCGAAGAGGTTGGTTTTGCTTCGACGCGGCGGCTCCGTCATGGGCCTCGCCTTGCCGCCCGCAGGGAGGTAGCTGGCCGCGGTTCGCGGCGCCCTGAGTCAGGGCGCGCGTGGCCCCCGCCGTGGGCCTCCTCGGGCCCCCCCAGCAGGTCTCATTGGTTCTTTGCATTGGTGACCGCGGGCTTTCGACTTCTGGGGCCGGTGGGTCGGTCTTGGCGCCTCTCCGCCGGGCGTCCGCGGAGCCTTTGTTTTCCTTGGGGGCGGATGCGGGATGCGCGGGTTCTACCGGCAAGGCAGCCGCCGTCTCCACTTTGCCTCGGGCAGGGGCGGCCGTCGAGGATTTCCTCTGCAGGCGCGGCGCCCCGACCGCCGGCGCCCTGGCTGCGGCCGACCTCAAAATCGACGACGCAGCTGGGCAGGCTCGCCGGTCGAAGGGTCGCGGGAAAAAGGCCAGAGCAAGAATGAAGCTCTTCCATATTAGGTGTAAGTGGGTTGCTGAGGCTCGACGAGGTCTGGGGCGTCGCGCGCGCGGGATTCTCGCGTCTGGGCCTGTGGCGACGGTGGGTCGCGCATCAGAAAAATATGGAATATCTGATTGAGAACTTGGGCTGCCGCGGTCTGGGCGCGGCAAGTCTGCGACGCCATCCGCGGGATCTAGATCGCTAGCGTCGCTCTGCATGCTGGAAGGGGCCCTCGTTTCTAACGCAGCGATTTCGCCGATTGTCCGCTAAGCCAGGGGGCTCCGGGGCGCCCAGGTCCAGGGGGCGCCCTTCGCCATTGGTTTCGCCGTTCTCAGGGGCGCCGGGAAGCCGGCGCGGGCTAAGCCGCTGGCTCCGCGGCGGCAGGTACGCGGGCCCATGGTGTCTATGTATTTCCATGTGTGTAGAGTCGGCTGGTCTATGCCTAGCTTTGCGAAACTTAGAGGTGATCTCGGCGTCGATCATTGCCTCGCCCACTCTTCGCCCAAACTTATCAACGCGTTGCCTCGCGAGGCTGCGCCGAGACAGTTGCGCGGACTGTCTGAGCAGAAGCTCGGCGTCGACAGGCTGTGCCGCGACTCTGTGCCCTGCGACCATCGCAGTTTAAGTGCGCGACATTTGAGGGGGGCTCCAGCGAGCCAATGTTTGCGGAGCGCGCTGGGCCCGGGGGCGCGCGGCTCAGCGCGGCCATCGATTGGGGGGAATCACGTGCCCCCTTTGATTTGGCTTCTTGGATGTGATTACTTAAAAGCGAAGACTGATAGGTTTCTAGTGGGGTCAAAAGAGAGCATCATGACTCCTCAGGGGGGTCGGGGCAGGACCCGGGGCGGGGCCCGGCGCGGCTGCCGTCGAACCCCAAATCGCTTGGGGCATCCTCGCAAAATCGCTTTTGGCGCTGCTAGAACTCCACTCCCGGCATACATTTTGGATGCCCGGAGCCAACTGTAGGCCACTTCGTGCTCTTCGAGTTCCCAAAACTCCATTCCCGGACCACATTTTGAATGCCCGGAGCCAACTGTAGGCCACTTCGTGGTCTTCGAGTTCCCAGAACTCCATTCCCGGGCCACATTTTGGATGCCCGGAGCCAACTGTAGGCCACTTTGTGCTTTTCGATTTCCCAGAATTCAATTCCCGGGCCACATTTTGAATGCCCAGAGCCAACTGTAGGCCACTTCGTGTTCTTCAAGTTCCCAGAATTCCATTCCTGGGCATGATTTTGAATGCCCGGAGCCAACTGTAGTCCACCTCGTGTTCTTCTAGTTCCCAGAACTCCACTACTGGGCCACATTTTGAATGCTGAGGCAGGCTGATGCTGCGGCCGAGGCAGGCTGAGGCTGAGGCAGGCTGAGGCCGAGGCTGAAGGCAGAATGAGGCTGAGGCTGAAGCAGAGGCTGAGGCTGAGGCTGAGGCTGAGGCAGGCTGATGCTGAGGCAGGCTGAGGCTGAGGCTGAGGCTGATGCAGGCTGAGGCTGAGGCAGGCTGAGGCTGAGGCCGAGGCTGAAGGCAGACTGAGGCTGAGGCTGAAGCAGGCTGAGGCTGAGGCTGAGGCAGGCTGAGGCTGAGGCAGGCTGAGGCTGAGGCTGAGGCAGGCTGAGGCTGAGGCTGTGACTGCGACTGGCGTTGCCACTGCGACTGTCATCGCGAATGCGACTACGACTGCGAGAACAGCAGAATTCTACAACTGGATTCTCATCTGAATCTGAAGGGGAATGCTTCCAGATATGCTCCTACACATCGCTGTTAGGTTGCTTTGCCGGGATAATTTTACTTAACAGCGAAGACTGATAGGTTTCTAGTGGTGTCAAAAGAGAGCAGCAGATGACTCCACAGGGGGGTCTGGGCGGCATCCGCGGAGCTGTGTCCGAACTCGTGTCCGAATTCGTTTTTCGCAAACAGTCACACACTTAGTGCTCTTCGACCTCCCAGAACTCCACTCCCGGGCCACATTCTGAATGCCCGGAGCCAACTGTAGGCCACGTCGTGCTCTTCGACTTCCCAGAACTCCATTCCCGGGCCACATTGTGGATGCCCGGAGCCAACTGTAGGCCACTTTGTGCTTTTCGATTTCCCAGAGCTCAGTTCCGGGCCACATTTTGGATGCCCGGAGCCAACTGTAGGCCACTTCGTGCTCTTCGAGTTCCCAAAACTCCATTCCCGGACCACATTTTGAATGCCCGGAGCCAACTGTAGGGCACTTCGTGGTCTTCGAGTTCCCAGAATTCCATTCCTGCGCATGATTTTGAATGCCCGGAGCCAACTGCAGGCCACTTCGTGTTCTTCGAGTTCCCAGACTTCCATTCCCGGGCCACATTTTGAATGCTTAGGCAGGCTGAGGCTGAGGCTGAGGCAGGCTGAGGCTGAGGCAGGCTGAGGCTGAGGCCGAGGCTGAAGGCAGACTGAGGCTGAGGCTGAAGCAGGCTGAGGCTGAGGCAGAGGCTGAGGCTGAGGCTGAGGCAGGCTGATGCTGAGGCAGGCTGAGGCTGAGGCTGAGGCTGATGCAGGCTGAGGCTGAGGCAGGCTGAGGCTGAGGCCGAGGCTCAAGGCAGACTGAGGCTGAGGCTGAGGCTGAGGCTGAGGCTGAGGCTGAGGCTGAGGCAGGCTGAGGCTGAGGCTGAGGCAGGCTGGCTGAGGCAGGCTGAGGCTGAGGCAGGCTGAGGCTGAGGCTGAGGCTGATGAGGCTGAGGCAGGCTGAGGCTGAGGCTGAGGCTGAGGCTGAGGCTGAGGCTGAGGCTGAGGCTGAGGAGGAGGCAGACTGATGCAGGCTGAGGCTGAGGCTGAGGCTGAGGCAGGCTGAGGCTGAGGCAGGAGGCTGAGGCAGGCTGAGGCTGAGGCTGAGGCTGGTGATGCTGAGGAGGCTGAGACTGAGGCTGAGGCTGATGCAGGTGAGGCTGAGGCTGAGGTGAGGGCGAGGCGAGGCTGCAGGCTGAGGCTGAGCTGAAGCAGGCAGGCTGAGCTGAGGCTGAGGCTGAGCTGAGGCTGAGGCTGAGGCTGAGGCTGAGGCTGAGGCAGGCAGGCTGGCGAGGCTGAAGGGACAGGCTGAGGCTGAGGCAGGCTGAGGCTGAGGCCGAGGCTGAAGGCAGACTGAGGCTGAGGCTGAAGCAGGCTGAGGCTGAGGCAGGCTGAGGCTGAGGCTGAGGCTGAGGCTGAGGCTGAGGCTGAGGCTGAGGCAGGCTGAGGCTGAGGCTGTGACTGCGACTGGCGTTGCCACTGCGACTGTCATCGCGAATGCGACTACGACTGCGAGAACAGCAGAATTCTACAAATGGATTCTCATCCGAATCTTAAGGGGAATGCTTCCAGATATGCTCCTGCACATCGCTGTTAGGTTGCTTTTCCGGGATAATTCCATCGGCCACGGGTGCGTCAAGGGGACGGGGTCGCAGAGTTCAGAGAGGAACTCTGCGACCAGGGCGCGCTGAGGGCGTCCGCGCGGTCGACCCCGCGCCCTGCTGCATGGAGGACTGGGTCCTGTTCGCCGGCGGCGTTCCCCTCGATCTCAGCGACTCGCTTCCCCGTCTTTCGGAGCGTAACAAGTTCGCGAAAATGCATTTTTTCCCGGTCGCCGGGGGCCCTGGAAGCAGGGCATCGCAGGGTGGTGTTCGTGGCAGTCTACTTAGCAGACGCAATGGCGTTGCCCCGATGGCGACGGCGCAGGCGTTCTGCGGGGGATGGCGAGCCGACCCCGCGGGCCCTGGCTGGCCCTGCCCCTGCCGACGGTGTCAGCAACATCTATGCATGCCCGGCACCGGCCCTGCCCCAGGCACTCGGCGCATGCCCCAGAAACCCACCAGGAGACGACCATGCGCATGCACCGAAGAGCGCGCGCCCCAATCGCGCCCAATCACGCCAGATTGGTGCGCGCGCTCCACCCACTTAAAAACGGATGTCGTTATGCACCGGAGATGGTATACACCAATTACCTGGGCTAGGTTTCGCCGCCCGGGGCGGGGGCGGCTGGGGCCCGCGGGGTCTGGCTCGCACCGAACTTGCGTATGCGCGTCTGCGCGCGCGCAGCCACGCGCGAGCATTCGCGCGGCGTGGGGCAGACGACGAGGTTGCCAAATCTGATTGAAGCAGGATCGACGTATCTGTACAGTTGTTGTCCTCCCACTCTTGATCCTGGGGCTGCTCCAGAGGTCCTCGAGGGCGGGCCTCGCGGGGTTGGCGATGGGCAGTTGTTCTCGGGGGCCGCGGCGTTCGTGGGCGGGCCCTGTCGGGGGCGCGCACTGAATGAATTGAGCAGGACAGGGCGGGGGCTGGCCGTGGTCGGCTCTTAGCAGCAGCAGCGCAGGGTCCGTCTGCGGCGCCCCCTGTGGGACGGGCTTCCTCGGACATCCCTGGCGTTTGAGTTTCGAGCTTTAGTTCAGTTTCGCTGCGGGTTACTCACAAGGAAGCCGTCGTGTGACAGGCCCTGCGCTGGCCTCGTGGTCAGCGCCACGGGGCCCCAGTCTTCCAGCCCACTAGTAGTGGTAGCCCGCGCGGCCGAGTCCGCGACCCCCCCCCCTCGAGGCGCCCTCCCTGGAAGCTGGGAATGGCGAGGCTGATCGCTCAGCCGAGCTGGGGGCCGCCGAGCGCCCCCTGCCATCTGGTGCCGAGTCGGCGAGTCTCGATTGGCAGATGATGGTCGTTCGCAATTTATCCCGCCTCGCTGCCAGGCTTCTCCCTTTGTGGTCGCGACTCGACCTCAGTGGAGTTCCCTTCGTTGCTCCCCCTTGCCCCTGCATGTCCCGCGGCGAAGCCCCAGCTGGGGGGCGCGAGTGGAAGTGCAAGACTTGATGGAAGTGCAGCAGGTGTTTCAGATTTCGCGGGTAGACCACCCAGCCTCCGAGTGTAGGGTGCGTTGGGGGCCTGCGTCCTTCCTGTTGCTCTTTTTGTTTCTGCTTGCGGCCACTCCTGTCTCGCTGTGGAGTGTGCTGACGACAAGGCACTCATCATTCGCATGCGTTGCCGATATTCCAGCGCCCTCTGGCCATGTCAAGGTCCGCGTGGAGAGGTCCGCGTGGAGAGCGCGCGCGACCTTTCGCCGCAGCGTCCTGGCATTGGTGCAGGGCGACTCGTGGCTGGCGCCCGAAGGCGAATATCCGGGCGGGCCCCGTTAGGGAGCAAGGCTGATGGCTGGCAGGGCGCTCAGCAAAAAAACACACCACCGTGCGCATCTCCAGCATCGACATCATCATCGCCCCCCCCTCTCCCATCGGCACCACCGCCATCGTCAGCACCGGAATCAGCTTCACAACCGTCAGCATCAGCATCAACAGCATCATTTGCATCGTCAGCATCACCATCACCATCATCCTAGGGATCACCATAAACATCAGCCTCATCATCACCGCCATCATCATGCCACCGAGGTGTGCGAGGTGGAGCACGATGATGATGCGCTCTGGCCCGAGCGCACGGTGGCGTCCGCGAGGGACATCAGGCTCGCGCGGAGAAGTCGCCGCGGGCTCGTCGGCGACGTCTGGGCCGGCGCCGCGACTGGCGCGGTGGTCTGTCTCTCGCAGCTCCGCGGCGCGAAGGGCGACCCCCCCCCCTGCGCCGGGGGACGGGGTTAAAGAGCCGGATTGCGTCGAGAGGGTGATCGGCGACGCGCCTTCGAGATCGCGCCCTGGGGCATCGCGCCTTGCGGGGTCACTGCGTGTCCTGCAGAGGGCGGTGGGTGGCTTGTGCCCCGTGCGCGGGGTCATCTAATGTCAGCCAGCGGCTCGCGCGCGCAGAGCTGCGCAGGGCGCCCTCGCCGAAGGATCCCTCGGCAACGGTTTCCGTTGACGTCGCGTGCCTGGCGGTGAAGATCCCGCGCGCCGTCCACGATTATTGCGCCCCGCTGGCTGCCGCGACGGTTCTCGGCGGGCTCGAGGCTTGGCTGAAAGACTCGGCCCATCAAGAAGAGCTCAATCTCGCCAAATTGCTAACGAACGGGCATGCGGAGTGGGCCGGGCACAAATTTCAGCTGCGCCAGAAGCCTCCCGCACCCGAGGGTGCCCGCACCCACTTGACAAGGGGTGCGGCACCCCCCGCGCCGTCCAGCCTGGCGGTGCCAGTCTGAGCCGACGCGCGGGGCGCCAGGGATGCAAGTACCCCCAGGAGCGGGAGGGCGGGGCGAAAGCGCGCGCGCCGTCCGCCACGGCGGGACGCAAGCGCACATGCCTGCGAGATGCAAGCACCAATGCCTGCACATCGCACGACCCCGAGGCGCGCCGCGAACCGCCCCGACGCGATCCCCGCGGCGCGCCTGCACGGGGCGTTCGACGCAAAGCGAGCAGAAGAGCAGACTAGCCACGCGCGCGACGACGCACCCCCCCTCGCGCGCGGGCCCTTCGCGCGGGGCCGCGCGCCGCGAGGCACGTGCCGTCGCTCCCCCCCCCCCCCCCTCGCGCGCGCAGGCCCTTCGCGTGGGGCCGCGCGCCGCGAGGCACATGCTGACGCCCCCCCGCCTCGCGCGCGCGGGCCCTTCTCGTGGGGGCCGCGCGCCGCGCGGCGCAGGAAAGCGGGGGGCGGCCCGCGCGCCCAGCTTGCCCGCCCGCGCGCGGGCCAGGCGCGGGCGCGAAATTTGTGCCCGCGCACAACGCAGCACAAACGAGCGCGCGCGCTTTCGATGGCGTTGGGCGCCCACCACAAATTTCAGCTGCGCCAGAAGCCTCCCGCACCCGAGGGTGCCCGCACCCACTTGACAAGGGGTGCGGCACCCCCCGCGCCGTCCAGCCTGGCGGTGCCAGTCTGAGCCGACGCGCGGGGCGCCAGGGATGCAAGTACCCCCAGCCGATGCATGCTGGTGCACCGCGCAGCGGCGACGCGCGCGGCACGCGCACCCCTTGCGAAACGGGTGTTGCGTGCGGCGGCGCCGCGGTGTTGTGACGCGCAGCGGCGGAGGCGTGCGCGCGAGGGCGTCGCGCGACGCCTGGGTCGCCATTGCCTAGGCAAGTTCGTCCTCGGACTCAGCTAGATGCGCCTCGACCACGGCGCCGAGGTCGAGTTGCGTCAAATCGAGGTACGACAGGAACGCGGGCGAGGACCATTCGCCCGCTTGAAGGATCTCGCGCAAGGTGCCTCCCCTCTGCTGGAGGTCCAGTGCGTGCCCGCGCCGCAGGTCGTGCGTGCGATAGGGCGCCGCGTCTTTGACGCCGAGCTGACCGAGGAGAAAGCGCAGCGTGCTCAGCGAGCTGGCCGCGCTAATGTCCGCGAACGGCCTGGTGCCCACGGGCAGGTCCGCGAACCATGCGCCGAGCGCGTGGACCGGGCGCGTCTTGGCGCAGCGCGCGCACCAGCACGCTCGCTGCAGCACGGACCCGAATTGCTTGTTCTTGCGGCGCGCCAATTTGAGCTGCAGGAGGCCGTCGCACAGAATGAGGGAAGCCCCTGCGCCCTGACGAAAGGCGACGCCGTCGAACGAAATGCCCAGGGCCTCCGAGGGAAGTCGCAAGAGAAAACACGTACGTGACAAGAAAGAGCTGCGCGAAAACGGCGGACTCTTGCCGCTCTTTTGCCAGATTTAGCAGCGCGCAAACTGCGTCCTCCCTGATGAATAGGGGCGCCCTGGGCAGGAAAGCGCCGCGCTTGCGAATCGCGCATTTGGCGCGGCGAAGGGGCGTGTCACGAAAAACGCCTACAGGGAGATCGCAAACCTGACAAGCCAGCTTGACGTGAGAGACATAATTGGAGAAGGTCTGGTCGGAGCGAAACAGCAGCGACCGCGCGAGCAACCCGTCGGCAGACGGCGGCAGCTCGCGCCCGTGCAGCGCAGGAGCCTCGCGCGCGAACGCGATCCATGCTGCCGCGCCGCTCTTGAAAGAGGCGATGGAGCGCGGGCATGCGCCCAGGAGGGCCGCTGCGCGCGCCGAAGACAGCCACTCAGCGACGCTCACTGGGCCTTCCTCGCTGTCAAGCCGCCGGCGAAGATAACAGAGCTCCGCGCGCGGGCCCCCGCCGCACTGTGGCGCGCGGGCCCCCTGCGCCTTCGCAATCCTTGTCTCGAGGAGCGCGTCAACGGCAATGCCCCCGGCGGCCTGCGCCCGCGCCGGTGCCGGCCTCTGGACTTGTGCTGCCTCCTGCGCGCGCGCGCGGGCGCGAAGATGCGGGGGCGCGGCGCGAAGTCCGCGAACCTGAAGGCTTGACGCGAGTGCGATAGCTTCCCGAATACAACGCTTTTGGCCGCCGTCGAGGTCCGCGCCCAGGGATTGGAAATCTTTGAATTTGGCCCCAGCGAGCGCGGACGGGCGCGACGCGCTTTCGGCGGCGAGCGCCGCCGCGATCGCATCGAACCGCGCCGCATCGCGCCTGCCTTGGCCCGCGGCTCTCTCCAGGAAGACACGCGTGGAAGCGGCGTGCCCGGCCATCGCCGTTCCGACGGTCGGCGCGCGCCAAGCAATGCCTTTGCCGCCGAGCCTTTCTTGCCGAGCGCACGTGGAGCGGCTGCGCTAGACACGCGTGGAAGCGGCGTGCCCGGCAATTGCCGTTCCGACGGTCGGCGCGCGCCAAGCAATGCCTCTGCCGCCGAGCCCTGCTTGCCGAGCGCACGTGGAGCGGCTGCGCTACGCGCGACCTTCGCGGACGCAACACGAAAACGAATAAAACAACTTTCATGCGCGCGCGCCGACGCAAGACGATTTGGCGCGCAAGCCGAACTGTCGGCCGACGGGCGCTCACGCGCGGCGCAGCGACACCCGCGCGGCCGAAAGAGATGCCCAGGCATCGGGCTTCCAGAATGCCTCGCTAAGACGCGGCAGCACGAAAGAAGCGCCGATCTCGCGAAGGAGCCAGTACTGCTCCCGCGACGGCAAATCGGCAACGTTTAGCTTCGAGGGGACGCGGTCGACGCGGAGCGAGACGCGCAATTGCGCCGCCTGCAGCCACAAAGAATTGATGAGACACGTATAGTCCACTCTTTGGAAGCGCCTTTCCGCGTGGCAGCCTCGGCGCCGACGTTGTCGGACCAGAGGCGCACGCGCCTGCCCGCGAGCGCGTTGCTGAATGTGGAAAGGCCAAACGCGATCGCAAGAAGCTCGAGGGACATAATCTGCGCTTCGCCCCTTTGCTTGAAATGGCGCAGAACGCAATCGGGGGGAGCCCAATCGGAGTAGGAAGCCCGCCCGTCGAGGAAGAGCACAGCCGCGACGCGGGGCGGCGTGCTGCGCGCGTCGACAAAGAGCTGCGCTGCCTCGCGCTGATCTGGTGCCCAGACACGGGTCTCGCAGAGCTCCAGCGCTAAGACTTCTGTCCACCATTCGAGTGCGACGCGCAGCTGCTGCGGCACTACCACGCCGCACTGCTTCGAGTGGGCGAACAAGGGCCGGATGAGCGCGCGCCCGATGCGATGGAACATGCCCGAGCATGCCCACATCAGGGCGCCCGCAAGCTTTGCCGCGTCCCCTGGCCGCAAAACGCCCGAGGAGAGCGCGTCGCCAATGCGACCGCGCCACTTCTTGACCTTGTCGGGCGACGGAGTGCACGAGAAACCGCCGTGGTCTGCGCGGACCTGAAGGCCCAGGACGACAAGCGGCATGCCCGCAGCGACCTTGTCCGCCGCGATTGCAGAGGGGCCGAGGATGCAGCGCACGAGCCGCACGATGCACTCGAGCGCATGCTCGGCGCATGCCGCGCGCTCGGCGCAAAAGAGGTCATCGACGAAACGCAGCATGGGAATGAACAGTAGGCGACGCACAAGGTGCGAAATGAGCGCGCCGACCCTTTCCCACGCATGCACGGACGCGACGGCGCCGAAGGGCATGGCTAGGTGCCCTGCCACATGGGCCACGCCCTGCGCGAGGAAAACGAACAGGAACCGGCGATGCATCGGCATGGCGGGAAGCCTGCGGAAGGCCGAGTCAATGCCGGCTTTGTAGAACATGATGCGTTCGCGCGTGCCCTGCGCCACGCCCCTGGCGACGCGATACAGCGCATCGATGGACTCGGGGCGAAACTTTTCGCCTGCCGAGGTGTACCCGTTCACTTTCGCGCGAGTAAGATCGTCAACAGCCCGAACGCGTATGTCGCCATTGGGCCGCGTTTGCACAACCCCGAAGCGCGGCGACAAGACGTTTGCACTGAGGTCGGCCTGCACAGCCGTGTCAGGCTGGGTCACGCGACCCATGCGCGCTTCTTTGAAAGACTGCTGCAGCAACGTCGCCGAATGAGCGTCCTCTTTGAGGGACGCCAGCAACGCGCGGTTGGCTTGAGCGGCGCCCCCTAGCACGGTTGAGACCGGCTGCGCGACGGGACGCTGCACGGGCACGCCGCTTCCCGAGACTGGGAGCGGGCCCACCGCTGGCGCGCCGCGGCGAAAGAATTCTATGCACGCGGCGTCCTGGAAATCGGTGCGAGCGGCGAGCGCCTCTATTAAAGGGCCGTTGACGCCAGTCGCCACCTTGCGCACGCCTGCATCGGCCCCTACATGCCAGCGGGCTACTTCGCCCGACACGTTCAGCGCCCGCGCCTCAGCTTCAATGTCGCAGATGAAGCGCTCGCGTTCGGCAGGGGCTGGCTTAGCAGGCAGTGTAGTTGTAAACATATTGTGCTCCTCTCCTCTCTCTCCTCCCACATGCTATCTCCATATGACAACTCCACACGAAGCCCCGCCGAACCCGCGCCTGCCGCATAAACCACCATACTCTCCCCGCACATACCACATATCCTCCACCTAGCCCCCCCCCCGGCCCGCCACCCACCCACCTCCGGCACGTACTCCCCCCGCAGACTGAACCGTCTTCCAACCCCGGGCCTGGCTCGAAATCGACTTGCTCACGGCACGCGTCGTCGACGAATTGTAGCTTCCCCACAACGTCGGCGTTCACCTGGCGAGGCGCGCGAGCAGCCCAGTCGTTCGCCGCCTGCAAGGCGGAGTTCGACATGCAACATTGCGGACCGCGCGATGCGCGCGGGGCCTGCGTCGAGGACGCGCCGCGAGACCGTGTGCGCCGCCGGACTGGGGGAGCTGGCGGCGCAGGAACACGCCCCGACGGCGGCGCTGGTGGAGGCGGCGGCAGCCGCCCGCGCATTGCAAACAAACGCGACGAACAAAGTAGCCTCGATCGCGACGGGTCGCAGCAAAAGCTGAACGGCGGACCTGAACGCGAGCGCGCGGAACGACCCGCGTGTGCCGCGGCCGCTGCAATATGACATGGCGCGCGAGCCGAACTGTCGGCCGTTTCATTGCCCGCGCAATTTCGGCGCGGACCGGCCCAAGCATCGCGCCGCATTGCTTTGCGTCGGTTGCGAAGAGTGAGAAGACATCGCGCCGACTATTGTTCGGCTAAATTCGCATGCACCGCGCGCCGACAAGTGTTCGGCCCCCGCGCTGTCACTCTTGACACCGCGCGAGCCCGCGCGCCACCGCGTGCTCCGCGCGCCCGCGGCCCCCTTGCGCCCTGGAGCTGTGGCGCTATGGGCGGGCCCTCTTGACGGCCCTCGGGGGCGTGCGCGGCCTGCGATTCACCTCCCCGCCGCGATCCGCTGCGCCCCAGCTGTGCCCGTGGTAATCGCCCGCCGAGCCCCAGCTGTTCCAGCGCTTTCCCGACCATTGCGCGCTCTAGCCACCGCTCGCGGAGCCGTGGCCCTTCCCCGCGGCGGCTTTGCCCGTCGCCACCTGCGAACGCGCCGCGCGAAAGAATAGGTGGGGAGTGGGGGCTGCTGCCCCGCGCGAGCCGACGCGACGAGGGGGCCTGGGCGCTCTTGGTGCCGCCCTTAGCCGACGACTCAGCCGGCGCCGCCTTGGCTGCGGCTTCGTCGGCATCGTAAGCCTCCTCTGCGCGATTGAGAATGGCGGTGTCCACGCGCTTCGCCGCGCGATCTGCCTGCGCGCAACCGGCGCGGCCAACGCGGCGCGGACACACATTCGCAAGAAAACGCGTGCGGGCCACGAAGGTCGGGTCGCCAGAGCGCGAGCGTTCCGCCCAATCTTTGCGGGCCTGCTCGTCATAATAGACCGCGAGCTGCACCCGCCGCTTGTTGCGGGCGGCCCCGAGGCCCACCGCCATGCAGACGTCGCGATGGGCTGCGGCCGCGGCGTAGCTCAGCTGGCCGGTGGCGTGGGCGCCGACCGCGTAGCGACTCCACGCGAGGTGCCATTGGCTGAGCGTCGGCATGACGCGCTTGGGCGTCGCCTTCGCCCCCATGGCCTCGCGCGAGGAAATAGGCGCGGCGCGAGCGCACGCGACGGTGAGGCGCTGCGCCTGTGCTAAGTTTTTCAGGTCCTCCGAAAGCTTGGCTTCGTCTTCGTCGGCATCGCGAAGCGCCCCGGCGAGGTGCTGCGGCAGCCACCTGGCTAGCTTCACGTTGACGAAACCTTTTTCGACGCCGCGCTTCCGAAGCTTGGCCACTTCGCTGGCAAGCTCATCCACGAGGTCGGAGCTACGCCGCAAGTGTCGCGCGCAAGATGGCGCGCGCTCCCCGCCGTGGCAAGCCGCGCATCGCCTGGGCAGGAGGTCGCTGGGCAAGCCTTCGAGGCTCGCGGTCTTGAGCGTGGCACAAATGTCCACGTGGGCCGCCGCGGGCGCCTGCGACGCGACGCGCGCGACGTCGCGCGGCGGCGGGCGCGCGCTGTCGCGTCGACAAGCCTCGTCCTTCTTTTGGAGAAACGCGAGGAGGGCGGCACTGGCGTCCCCGCTGGCCGATCCCGCGGCCGTCTGCAGCTCCTTCCTATCACCCTGCGCGCGAGCGTGCACGCGCGCGCCGCTCGCGCTGCGCGGGAACGCCGGCCTTCTCGCGCCCGGCCAACTTGATGGCCGCGCGGACGCAGCGCTTCTTGCCGCCATCCAGATCGGCATTCTGAAAGCGGAAGTCCTCAAACTTGGCCCCGGCCAGCTCTGAGGGCACGGTGATGCTCTCGGCTGCCAGCGCCGCTGCGACCGAGTCGAACCAGGCGGCCTCCTGCGCGCCCGTCCCCTCGACGCGCTGGAGAAAAGCGCGAACAGTCTCCGGCGCGGCTTCGGCCATCGCGAAGCAGTGCGTTGCGCGCGCACAGCACAAGATTCAGCCGTTGCTGCGCTTGACGCTGACGGAAAGGTGACGCGACGACGCGAAGGGAGCGCCCACGCTGCGGCGCAGGCCGCATTGGCCGCGCGTGGCCGCTCTGGGCCGACGGACGATAAGCGCCCGTAAAATGCCAAGCCGTAGTGGCCTGCACCAGAGCCACTGAGCGCTGGGGCCGAATGGGCCCGCGCGTTTGTGAGGGCCGATTTGGCCCCGCACGGCCACTTGGGGCCGACGGGCAGTATGCGCCCGTGCGAAAGCAAGCCGTATTGGCTTGCAGCGGCGTATGAAGCCGGTTGGGTCCAGGAGCAGCCAGACGCTTGGGCCGACTGGGCCCGCGCACCTGCGAAAGCCGTATTGGGCCCGCATGGCCACGTGGGGCCAACGGACAATATGCGCCCGTATAATGACAAGCCGTATTGGCCTGCGCCGGAGTATTTGCGAGGGCCGTATTGGCCCCGCACGGCCACTCGGGGCCGACGGACAATATGCGCCCGTGCGAAAGCAAGCCGTATTGGCCTGCACCAGCGTTGGAAGCCGATTGGGTGCAAGAGCGCCAGTTGCATGGGCCGACTGGGCTCGCACACCTGCGAAAGCCGTATTGGCCCCGCATGGCCACGTGGGGCCGACGGACAGTATGCGCCCGTATAATGACAAGCCGTAGTGGCCTGCGCCGGAGCACTTGCGAGGGCCGTATTGGCCCCGCACGGCCACTTGGGGCCGACGGACAATATGCGCCCGTGCGATAGCAAGCCGTATTGGCCTGCACCGGCGTTGGAAGCCGATTGGGTGCAA
>CAUYUJ010019937.1:726459-768425 GCA_963575745.1 Prorocentrum cordatum | reverse complement strand
TCAAGGATATTGCAAGAAGCCCTCCCTCTTCACAGGTCCCTACAAGAGCTTGTTTTCATTGCAGGAATTGGCCCGTTGAAAGACAATCGCCCGAATAATTCAAATATAAGGAAGGATGTCACTCCCCCCAGATTCCAGAAATGGGAGCTGCGTCGCCAGGACAAGCATGATGGAAGACAACCGCAGCATTACAGGATCGATTTGATAGGATTCGGCCCTTACAATGTCAAGCTGTTGCTAGAAGCTCCTGGATCGTACCGGAAGCGCTCGTCCTGGGACTTCAGCGCCGCGAATCAACGCGAGTGTTTTGTCCTGATAACCTACAATCGTGCCAGAACGCTGTCCCTGGGAATCTACCACTGCGAATCCACGTGACTGTTGCGTCCTGACAAGTCTAAGTCGTGGCCGGACACCATTCCTGGGACCTCGGCCTTCAACCCTACGAACCCTTGAATCTGCTGCAAACTTCCAAGACGACTGAGCGCAGCGCTGTGGCGTGAGCCAGATTTCGAAAAGGAGCCGCCGTCCATCCTTCAAGCTGTTGTAGACTTTGCCGACCCACCCTCCATGCTTGAAACAGCTGCAGGCTTTCAAGATTCACGTCGCGGAGCTGAGGCGAGACGTCTACTTTGAAAACGACCCACCTTACATCCTTGAAGCTGATGCAGAAGTACATACAAACTTCAGGATCACACATGGTGGGGAGGTCTGAAGCGGAACGCCTGGCCTGGCTTACGGACATGCCGGGGGGTGCGCCAGGGAGGACTTCGTTCATAAGGTAAAGGGATGGAAGAGCGGGAGGAACGAGGATCCAGGCGTGGGAGGAGGAGGTGGGGGAGGAGGAGCAGGCAAGAAAAACGATGCGGGGGAGGAGGAGCAGGAGGAACGCGGAAGGACGAACCCAGACCCCCTCCCGGCGTCGTGAAAAAACGCGACGGGCGACTTGTTGCCATTCTTGGCCTCCAGGGGCCCTCGCCGTGCCGCAGGGCCGTCCAAAAACGACTCAGGATGAAAAGCTGGTCCTTGGGAAGCGGTCGAGACCTCCGACGTTGTAACCCAAACGCGTGACGTCTGTGGTTTGGGAGCGAGGTGGGGGAGGAGGAGGGGGAGAGCGGGGGAGGGGGGAAGGCCGCGAGGCAATTCCTTGCAGGTCTTCGTGATAACGAGTATAGCAAAGGGGCCCAGGGACACACACACACACACACATAAATACACACAATTCCCAGGATTCCCTATATTTTGAAATACTTTCTAGGTTTTCGTCTCCCCCCCCACTTCCCATGTTTTCCTGGGAGTCCACGATTGATTGTGTCTGTGTTCTTCCCCTCCTGCAAGAAGTGCGAGTAGGCCCGATTGAAGTGCCACCACACTGGATGAGTACGGGGATCCAGCCGACCTGGGCCCGCCTGCGATCGCGGAGAACCTCCCAGGAGCTGCATCCGGAGGGAGGGGCAGGGGCATGAGGAGGGCGAGGACGGGGACCCAGACCCTCGACGTCATGACTTGCCTTTTCAGTTAACGCCCTGGAGGTCTCGACCCATTCCCCAGGTCATGTTGCTCCCATCGCACTCAAGGCCCAAATCTCAGAAATAACTTCGAGCACCCAGAAAAATATCGAACAAGTGTCGAACGAACATCGCCTCCCGGGGCCGGGCACGTGAAAACCTTCCAGTTTCGGTACTTTCTTGGTGCTCGAGGCTCTCTCGCTGGTGATCGAGGCTAAAGTCGGTTGGAGCATCGTCATCCCCAAGGACCCGCTCGTCATCCCGAGTCGTTCCCTGCCGGCCTCGGGGCCCCCGCGAAGGCCCACGCAGGCCGAGAACGGCCACGCTCTTTTTTCCTCGTCGGCGGCGGGGCAGGGGGCAGCCCGCAGCAGCGCGAGGCTGCTCGAGGCAACCGCAAGGCGAGCTGCCCGGCGTGCAGGAGGAAGGGACGAAGACGAGGGGAAGACGGCCACGCGCCTCTCGCCAGGCTTGCTCCACGAAGCGCGAGGATCTTAGATTCTTGGGCCATGACTCCGGTCGCCAGCGCCCCTGCGGGACAATCCGGGCACACTCGGAGCCCCAGGAGCGCCCTCGGCGAGGCGCAGCGGCTAGAAGGCATCTCGAGGCCGAAGGAGGAGGAGGGGGAGGAGGAGGGGGACGAGTGAGGGGGAGGGGGGAGGGGGAGCCCTGAGATCTGAGGTTTCCCCAACAATATGCAACATCGCGAAAGTCACGACTGGAGCCCTACAGACCCGATCTTTCTGAGCCATTTTTCGACCCACTTCGATCTGTGAGGGTCCAGGGGCCCGAAACCCGGCGAAATCGCTGTGAGAATTGCAGCGCCTGGATCTGAAGGGTGGGGGGTGGTGGACGAAGGAGGAAGAGGCCTCGAGGTCCTCGTAAGCGCACAGGTCCAGGTCCACGCAGGCGGCGGTGCCCTGCCCGGCTGGCCGCACGACGGCCTGCGCCATGTGAAAAGCGAAGAACGTGGGGAGCTCGTGGACCGCCGCCTCCTCGGCCGCCGACGGCAGAGGGAGGGTCGCGAGGCGGGGAGGATGGCAGCGGGAGGAGGAGGAGGCGGAGGAGGAGGAGGGAGGGATGGAGAGGGATGCGAGGAGGTTGAGGAGGAGGAGTAGGAAGGAGGGATGGAGAGGGATGCGAGCAGGAGGAGGAGGAGTAGGAGGAAGAGACAGAGGAATAATGGTAATGATGATGATGCTGATGATAATGATCATAATGATGATGATGATGATGATGATGATGATGATGATGATGATGATGATGATGATGATGATGATGATGATGATGATGATGATGATGATGATGGTTGTGATGATGATGAAATGATGATGCTGCTGATGAATGATGACGATGATGATGATGCGGCTGATGATTAGATGGCGGTAAACGCAGGGACTGATGATGATGCTGCTGATGATGATGAGGAGGAGGAGACGGAGGGAGGAGCAGGAGAGGAGGGAAGGGAGGAGGAGGTGGAGATTGAGGGGGGGTGAAGTTAGGAGGATGAGGAGGAGGAGGAGGAGGAGGAGGAAGTGATCATGCTGTTTGGTGATGCTGATGATGATGATGAGTGATGGGAGGAGGAGGATGAAGAGAGGGTGCCGATGCTGATAGCGATGATTATGATGTGATGATGATGATGAGGAGAGGAAGGAGGCGGAGGATGAGGAGGAGGAGGAGGGATACGAACGGGCTCCTCGGATGCTTCAGGGGTATCACGTGGGAACAAAAAAGGAATAAGGAAGAGACGGGCGAAGACTGATAAGATGAAATAAACAATGGAAGCGGCGTCTGCTCGCTCGGATACCTGCGGCATCCAGCATCCCCCCACTCATCCTCCCCCACCCCCTCGATTCCCACACCCACCTCTCCAGAGAGCAACACATCCATCCTCAGACTTAGCATCCCGACAAGCGAAGCCATTTAGTAAACGCTTCCGAAGAAGGAATCGAACAACATGACATGGCTGTTTAGTAAACGCCCAGGGCAATTTAGCAAACGCCAGTTACCGGCTCGGGCTGTTTTTCTTCATCCCTTGACTCCTCTCTCTCCCTCCATCCTCTTTGTCATCCTTCTCCTTGTCAGTCTCCTCTTCCGTCCTCCTCCTCCTCCTCCTCCTCCTCCTCCTCCTCCCCCCTTCCTCCTCCCTGCCCCCCTCGCTTGGTTTCTGTATTCTATCTGAGAGACCCCACCCCCTTCTCACCGCAGACTGTTGCATCCCCCGAGGCCACGATGCCTGCTAAACACGTTGGCCAGCGTGGATCCCAAGCAGTCAGGCATTTCACTGTGCATGTGCAAGCTGCGTGTTGTAAGCTATGCTGTGCAAAATATGTGGTGCAAGCTATGAGGTGCATGCTATGTTGTGTAAGCTATGTGGTGCAGTGTACGTGGTGCGAGCTACCTGGCGTAAGCTATGCGGCGCAAGCTACGTGGTGCAAGCTATGTGGTGCAAGCTATGTGGAGAGGCGGCAACGAAGCGGCAACGTGGCGAAACCTCGCCGGGCCCGCGCTAGAGCAACGGGCGGCAACGAGGCAACGGGCGGCAACGAGGCGGCAATTGGCGGCAACGTGGCGGAACCTCGGCGGATCCCCCAGGCGCAACGGGCGGCAACGAGGCAGCAGCGGGCGGCAACGAGGCGGAAACGAGCAGCAACGTGGCGGAACCTCGGGGCACCCGCGCAGGCGGCAACGGGCGGCAGTGGGCCGGAACGCGGCAGATCCTCGGGGCACCCCCACGGGCGGCAAGGGGCGGCAACGGGCTGGGAGGTGGCAAGCCCTCGAGGCACCCAGGCAAGAGCGGCCACGCCCTGCCACGGGCCGGCACGAGGCGCATCCCGGGGACACCCTCACGGGCGGCAGCGGGCGGCAAGGGGGCGGCAACAGGCTGGAGCGTGGCGAATCCTGGGCACTCATCCGATTCCGTACAGTCGGCCTTGGTTGGACAGGACACGCGAGAGGACACGAGACCCTTCCGAGGGCCACATCGCCATGGGAGTGTAAGAAGGCAGGTGTCGCGAGGCACAAGGCACAAGGGTACCCTTGAGCTGGCAGGGTCGACCCACTAATCCGGGCCGACTGTAGGAACGCAAATGAGAACCTCTAAATGCAAACACTGTTTTTGGGATTAATGGCTCCGCGACCCCGAGGGCACGATTCTTCGTACAACAACGATGGATCTGCGCTCCCGAGCTTTCAAGACGGCCGAGGCAAGCAAGAAAGGCCACCAAAATGGTCCGAGATGCCATTGATGCGGCCCAAGATGGGCCCGAGGCGGACCAAGATGGCTTCAAGACGGTCCAAGATGCGTCCAAAGCGGAGCCCCAGTAGGTCTTGAATTTGCCCATCTCATGACTGATCTTGTCTGATTTTGCCGGATGTTCGCGTTCCCGCCCTTTCGGGCTTCTATCGGCCCAAGACGGCGCAAGAAACCTCCACGGTGGCCCCAAGACGGCCCAGAAGGCCCCCAGGAGTCCCCCGACTCGCCCCCTTCTATCAGCTCAAGACGGCGCAAGAAACCTCCAAGATGGCCCCTAAGACGGCCCAGAAGGCCCCCAGGAGTGATGGCCCAAGAGGCCTCCAAGAAGAAGAACCCCGTGATGGCCCGTGGCCTGACAGAAGAACCCCGTGATGGCCCAAGAGGCCTCCAAGACGGCTCAACGAAGGCCCTCTGGCAAGCCCAAGGCGGCACTAGAAGCCTCCTCGACGGCCCCAAGACACGACGCCCCGCCCGCCGCAGGGCCCCGAGCGCCGTGGCGTCCATGCGGGAGGAGGGCCGCGATCGCGGGGTCGCCACGGGAGAGGGCACACGTCGACGGGTATGACCTCCCAGCCTCGACCTCCTCGTCCGCCCCCCCCTGGCCTCCTCCCCCTGGTCTTGGCCACCTCCGCCCCCCCCCCCCCAAGGAGCGCCAGTCCACCGAGACGTGGGGCGCCTCACAGCCTCCTCCTCCTCCTTCTCCTCCTCCTCCTTCTCCTCCTCCGCTCCTCGTGCTCATCACCCCCTCCCCCCAAGCCACTGCTCATCCTCCCAGCCTCCTCCTCCTCCTCCCCCTCCTCCTCCTCCTCCTCCTCCTCCTTCTCCGCCTCCTCCTGCGGAATCTCCCATCGTGGAAAAATGCGACGCCCAAATCTCAGGGTCATGCTTCTGCTCCTCCTCCTCCTCCTCCTCCTCCTCCTTTTCCTCCGCCTCCTCCTCATTAGGCTCCCCACGGGCCAACCTCCAACGCTCGCCATCGCTCGGACGTCCACTCCCCGTGAACTTGTCCGATCCTGTGCGTTTATCTTCTCGCAAGGTGACCCACGATGCCCCTCGATGGTCGCGGCCCAGACAACATGCACACGTCTGAACGATACCAAGAAGGGCCCCCCTCCGCCGCGCCCTGCCACGCCCCAAAGGAACGAGAGCGCCAATCCATGCAGACGTGGGACGCCTGGGGAAGCGGCCCGCCGTCCAGCCCCATGATGGCGGGGAAGTTGTAGCGGCACGGGGCCTCCGCGGCCGTCGTGCTTGACTTCGTCATCGCTGTTTCCGCCGTCGTCGTCGTACGATGAGGAGGAGGAGGAGGAGGAGGAGGAGGAGGAGGAGGAGGAGGAGGAGGAGGAGGAGGAGGAGGAGGAGGAGGAGGAGGAGGGGGGAGGACGGAGGGAGGAGGAGGGGGGAGGAGGAGGTGGAGGAGGAGGAGAGAAGGAGGAGGAGAGGAGGAGGGGAGGAGGAGGAGGAGTGGGAGGAGGGGAGGAGGAGGAGTAGGAGGAGGAGGAGAAGGAGGAGGAGGACGAGGATGGTGATGATGATGAGGAGGAGGTGGAGGAGGAGGAGGACGAGGAGATCGTCGTTAGGGTCGTCGACGTGCTCGTCGCCGTCGTCGTCATCGTTGTCGTCAGTGGCGGAGGAGAGAGAAGTCGGCGTCGTCGTCGTCGTCGTCGTCGTCGAACTCGTCGTCGTCGCACTCGTCGTCGTCGTCGTACTGGTCGTCGTCGGAGGACGAGGAGGAGGAAGAGGAGGACGAGGAGAAGGAGGAGGATGAGGCGGGACCAAGAAAGGCGAGATGGAGGATGGGGCAGGGCAGGGCTTTCCGCAGAGGCCAGAGCTGCTGATCGAGACCGCCCGGCCCTCTCGGGCCGGACGGAAGTGAAGGGGCCCAGGGACACACAAACAAATAGACGCACATCCCAGGAGTTCCTGTATTTTCAACATTTTCTGGATGTTCGTCTCCCCCCCCCACTTCCCATATTTTCGGATATTTTCTGGGGAACCGGCGATTCTGTGTGTCTGTGTGTTTTTTCCCTCCTGAGGAAAAGGAATTCGCGAACGGGGGGTTGGCGAATCAGCTCACGTAGCTGGTTTCTCCATCGCCTCCCGGCGCCGGGAGGCGCCGATGTATTGAGGAAAGCGCTTGGCGGCAGGGCCGAACCAGCTACATGTCGTAGATTTCGCAGTCCCCCTTCCCCTGTTCTTGACAGCGCGCGCAAGGGGGTAGGAGGAGGGGGGGAAGGCTTCTTAGAAGGAGGCTGCTCCTTAGAAGGCACTGGCCCTACATCTACAGAGAAGGCAGGCGCCTAGAAGCCTTCCCCCCTCCGCTACCCCCCTTCTGCGCGTGGCTGATATCTTTCCTCGTCCCAGGGCGTGGAACATGGCAAAAAGGACTGGCCGAAGAGGCAGGGATGCGAGGGTCCCCTTGCTGACGTGCTGCTTCCTTCCTATGGGTTTTGGCTGCAATCCCCCCTGTTTCGCCCGACCCCTGCTCTCCCCCACGAAGAAAATTGCCTTCACTCCAAGCGTTTTCTACGCTTCCTCCTCCTCCTCCTCCTCCTCCTCCTCATCATCATCATCATCACCACCATCATCATCATCATCACCACCACTCTCCTCCTCCTGCTCCTGCTCCTCCTCCTCCTCCCCTCCGCTCCTTCCTCCTCCTCCTCCTCCTCCTCCTCCTTCCCCCCCATGCTCCTCCCCTCCTCCGCCCCCATCCTCCTCCTCCTCTCCTCCTCCTCCTCCCTCCTCCTCCTCCTCTCCTCCTCCCTCTCCTCCTCCTCCTCCTCCTCCTCCTCCTTCTCCTCCTCCTCCGCCCCCCATCCTCCCCTCCTCCTCCTCCTCCTCCTCCTCCTCCTCTCCCTCCTTTTCCCGCCTCCTCCTTCTCCTCCTCCTGCTCCTCCTTCTCCTCCTCCTCCTCCTCCTCCTCCTCCTCCTCCTTCTCCTCCTCCTCCTCCGCCTCCTCCTCCTCCTCCTCCTCCTCCTCCTCCTCCTCCTCCTCCTCCTCCTCTTTCTCCAGGACAGGCCCAGAGATACGAAACAGGTCGACGATTCAAGGAGCTCCGAGCAAACGCCCCTGGGGCCAAGTGCACGTTCTCGATCTCCTTGAGCGAGAGCTGGCGTCCACAGGGCGTGCTGATGGGCGTGACTTCCCTCCTTCTTCGCCCGACCGGCTTCGGCTTCGCCCCTCCTCCACTCCTCCTCTCGGCGGCGAGCGATGGGGGGGAAGCGAGAAGGAGAAGGCCTTCTCAGAAGGCTCGGAGGGCCCCCAGCCATCTGGGAAGTTCCCCAGGCCTTTCCCGAAGGCAAAGCACAACTTCTCGGAAGGCCTCGGAGGGCTTCCGAGGAGCCCCTCCGCCCTCTGAGAAGGCCTTCTCCTTCTCACTCCCCCCCTCGCTCGCCGCCGATTCTGTTCTCGGCTACGCGCAAGAGTGACCCTGGGTAAGAATGGCCTTTGGTGCGCGGCTTTTTGGGGGGCCGCGGGGAGACCAAACCGGGGCGCGCAAGCCGCTGCTACCGCTTCGTTTCTCGGCCACATGAGGACCCATCTGTGCCCGCACCAGAGGTCACTCCAGCGAAAGGTCACTCTTACGTCCAGCCGAACTTCCCGCTCCGCTCGCCCTCCTCCGCCAACGCCTCGCCACTCGGTGAGGCGACGTGCGCCGCAGGCTCTGCCCCGTCGGGCAGCCGGTGCCTCGCGGGGCGCCGGGCGGCGCGGGGAAGATGGGAGCGGGCGGCGCCGGAGCTCAGCTGCAGTACTCGACCTGCCCGGTGAAGAGCTTCCAGTACCCCTCCGTCGTGAGGCAGTTCTCCCGGAAGCTCACGAGGCGAGGTGAAAGCTCCTGTCGGCGGCGCGCCGAGGGGGGGAGGCGGGATGTTGGGTGACGCAAAAGGGGGTCCAGCTGAAAGGGGGTGGTGGAATAGATTTGGGGCAATTGGACTGCAAACGTATTGCGCCAGAGAAGTGTAGTGCACTGTCTTGCGAATAAATGTATTGCACGCACAAATCCAGCAATACAAGGGGGCCCCGGAATGTATTGCACGCCCCAAACGTATGGCAGCCCGACTATCCGATATTGCACTAAATCGATTGTACCACCCCCTTGTCGCTGGACCCCTCCTTGGGTCAACCCGAGGGATTGGGGGCGGGCCCTTCTGAGGCGGCCTGCCCCCCGGCAGCCGTTCCCCTCGGCGGCAAGCCAGGGGGGGGGGGGAGCGAGGAGGAGAGGGCCCTCTCAGAGGGCGGCGGGGCTCCTCCGAAGCCCTCGCGCCCTCCGAGACACGCCCCGCGCCCGCAGAAAACCACTCCTCGGAGGGCCACGGGGGGCCTCCCGAGCCCTCTGGGGAGGCCCGCCCCTGCTCGCTGCCCCCCCGGGGGCTCGCCACCGACCCCTGCCGCGCCGCCGGTCCTTCCACCACCTGCCGGTGGCCTCCTTGGTCACCTCGCTCCAGTCGCTGACCACCACGATCGGGAAGCCGTAGGACTTCAGGTCGTCCCAGGCGGGGAAGGCGCGGTGGTGGATGGGGACGGTCAGCACCATGAGCGCCTCCAGCTGCTTCGGCGCCTGCACGCCGCAGCCCGCGGGGGCCATCATGAACTTGTGCGCGGAGAGCGTCCTCCACCAGTCCAGCGGCTCCACGATGCCCGTGCGCACCCCGGCGGCGAGCGCGGCGCTGCTGTTGCTCCAGGCCCGCGCCTCCTCGCGCAGCGCCACGGCCCTGCCGAGGCCGCGGTTGCAGTGCGAGAGGTCGTGGTAGATGCCGAAGGCGGCCAGGACGCCGTGGGGCTTGGCCTCGTCGGAGACGCCCGCGGCCTCCACCTCGGGCCAGCAGGTGTCGAAGACGTCCTGCCTGCGCAGGTTGAACTCGGTGAGGCCGATGGGCATGGTCCTGACGTCGCCGATGTGCATGTCCTTGGCCTCGAAGAAGATGCGCCCGAAGTACTTGTGCAGCTCCTTGAGCGTCCCGTTCACCTCAGGGGCCTGGGCCTTGATGATGTCGTGGTAGCCGTCGGGGTTGTGCTCCGTGGTGTGGAAGTTGTCGGTGTGGGTCAGCACCTCCGAGAGCCACATGTCGCTGCCGCCCAGCACGAGCACCCGGTCGTGACGACTGGAATCAAACTGCTCCCGGGCCGTCTCCAGCAGGTTGTCCAGCTGATCTGGTGTGCCCTGGACGAACAACGTCTTTGGGTCCTCCCCATGCTTGTGCGAGTACGGGCCAGTCACAACCCAGTCGAACTTCTTGAAGAGCCCTGGCGACTTCAGCACCGTCCCTGGGAACTTGTGGCGGCCGTACTTCGTCACGCGCGAGAAGCTCTTGAACATGTTGTACCTCGTGACGGGCCACTTGTCCATGAACGCCTGGTACGCCGCCACGTATGTCGCGTTGGCGCTGGCGTCGGCCCCAGCCTTCTTGGCCTGCGCGGCGCCCGCCTTGCTGCCCTTGGAGCCCGCCGCCCCGTCCTTCAGGGAGACCTTCCCCCTCACCTCGGAGCAGGGCGAACTGAGACAACGGCAACTCCGAATCGATCCCCGGACCCCGCCCGGGGCCCCACGCGCGCCACTTCGACGAGCTGCGCCCAGCCGTGGCGGCACGGGGGACCCCCCGAGAGGGCCCACAACCCAGACCCCTTTTCGCGCTGGGAGCAGACATCACGACGGGAGGTCCTTCGCTGTCCTCGGCCTCCAGGGGGGTCCTCGCCCGGCCTCGGGCCTGTCAAACAACGACCTTGGTCGAAAAACTGGTCCTGGGGAAGGGGCCCAGACCTCTGCGGGTCGACGTCGTGAAACGATCACCCCAGACATGCGACGTCCTGACTTTTGTCAGGACGGCGTTCCCGGAAGTCCAGACCCTCTCCCCAGGACCGGTTTTCCATCCTGAGTCGATCTCTGACGGTCCCGAGGCCCAGCGAGGGCCCCCCGAGGCCGAAAACGGCGAAAAACCTCCCGTCCTGATGTTTCGTACGACGCGATCGTGCCTGGGACGACGTCGGGGGTCTGGGTATGAGGGGCAACGAAAGGGGGGGATAGGCATAGGGGGAGATGCATCGACCTGGAATCGGCGATACACCGCCGACAGGTCGGCGATGGGCGCCCGATAGCGAGTCCGCACCTTCCTGGGCGGGGTGGGGCCATCGGGCCCCTATCGGCGATCCATGGGCGATTGGGGGTCGCTGCATCCCCCCCCCCCTGTGCCCCATCCCCCCCCCCTGTGCCCATCCCCCCCCCTGTGCCCATCCCCCCCCCCTGTCGTTGCCCCCGAGGGTGAGGCGCTGTCTCCGCTCGCCCTCCTCCGGTCGCCTTCTGCAGGCGGACGGCGGGCTGGCTTCCCGCCTCGTCGGCCGCCGCCGGCAGGGCGCCGCAGGCTCTCATCAGCCGCCTCAGCGCCTTGTTTCCAGTCGGGCGTGTCCCCCTACAGGGGGGATTTTCGACGAGCAAAAAAAATACGCAAACGATGCTCCAAAATGGTAAACCAAAATACTCCAAAAATGATCCCCGTACTATTTTTTGGGGGCCTATTTTTGAACATTCCTCCTGTAGAGGGACAGGCCCGACTTAAGCCTTGTTCTCGGCGATCTTGGGCCCGACGGCCGTCAGCCTCTGGAGCGGCAGGGTCGTGCGGTTCGGCAGGAACTCCAGGGACGGCCGCGAGAAGCGGACGTTGTTGACGACGGAATTCTGGAAGTCCTGCACGGTGGAGCTTCGGGCTGTGCACAAACGGCCCCCCCCCCCCCCTGGGAGTGCCGGCCGGCCTCAACAGGACCCCCCAGATATCTACAATTGGGCAGGGGCCGACCGCCCCGGCATTCCTAGAGGCCTAACAGGTTATCTTCTTATACCAAAATAATGTTAGAAAAACAGGCGCCGTGTCCTTATCACATAAAAGCCGATGCATTAAAACAAGACGGCCTCAGCCAGACATGTTTTACGAAGGTGTCGTGCCAACCGCAAGAGGCTCTCAGAACATTCCTTGGTGGCCTCCGAGCGAGCCAGGACGCTTCGCCACTGCTTGAAGCAAGCCTCCCGAGCAGTCTGGGGCGGGCCCAACGCCCTGGCGCCCCAGGCCACTCGGGGTGCCTGCTGAGCCCAGCTGGTGGTAGTCACCTGGTGGTCGGACGTTGCGAATGGGGTTAGGTCGGGCATGTCCCCCTACAGGCGGATTTTGTATGAAAATGATAAACGCGCCCAAACAATATTAAAGCAATGTTCAAAAAGGCTCCAAAAATAGTCCCCAGACTATTCTTCGACTATTTTCGAATATTCCTCCTGTAGAGTGACAAGCCCGGCTTAAGGATGGGGGGTGAGAAAGGTGCACCTTTTGTGCACCCCAGGCTCCCTAAAGGGGCCCCCTGGGGCGCCCAAAAGGTGCACGTTTCTCCGCCCCCCATTCAGCGCCCCCCCCAAAAGAGGTCCCGTTGAGGCCAGCCAGGACTACCTCTGGGGGAGGGGGGGGGGGGCTGTCTGTGCGCAGCCCGAAATCAGACGTGCGAGGTCTTGTCTTTTTCAAGACGGGGTCCCCGGCCCGGAGGTCCCGACCCTTTCCCCAAGGCCGGCTTTTCATCACGCGTCGGCCTTCATGGGCGGCCCCGGAGCCCAGCGAGGGCCCCCCGGAGGTTGAAGACTGTCAAAAGCAACCCGTCGTTTTTTTCCCACGACGCGAGCTTCCCTGGGTTTTCGGGCCACAGCTCTCCAGCGGCCGTTCGGGATGATCCGGGCACCCCTGGAACGCCCTCGGCGAGGCGCAGCTGCTGGAGAGCATCCCGCGGCTGGAAGACCGCCGAGAGCCGATGCAGAGGGGCGGGAGCAATGCATGTCCGGGAGCGGCGGCGGGCCCAGGGGGGAAATGAGAGGGGGCAGTCCTTCTCACACGGCGGGGCGTGTCAGAAGCCCTCCAGCCTTCTGAGAAGCCGTCTCCGTCTTCGGAAAAGGCTTCGACGAAAACCCTTCAGAAGGCCGCCCCCCCCCCCCCCCCCCCCCTGGGGCCACCGCCCATGGGACAGTCAATCCGTAAACCCGCGTAACAAGGATGCGCGGTAAGGGTTCCAGGGCCTTGAAGGGCCTCGTGACCGTTTCTCGAACGAGGTTGGCCAACGAAAGTCGCTCAGGATGGGCCGAAGGGGCAAGGATGCAAGGGTAGCCTTGGAAAGTCGCTCATCCTTACTATGCGTTTTGACTGTGCCACCAAAGTCCTGCACGAACACGGCGGACGTGTCGCGGGCGAGCACGGCGGCGAGCCGCGAGAAGTCACTGCCCCCGGCCAGCAGCACGTCGGCGTGGGTCATGAGGCGGAAGGCATCCACGGTCGCGGCCTCCCAGGGGGAGAAGGAGGAGGAGGAGGAGGAGGAGGAGGAGGAGGAGGAGGAGAAGGATGAGGAGGAGGCGGAGGATGAGGAGCAGGAGAAGGAGAAGGAGGAGGAGGAGGAGGTGGAGGAGTAGGATGAGGAGAGGTGGAGAAGGATGAGGAGCAGGAAGAGGAGGAAGAAGAACAAACTCTCCCTGACTTTGGATCCGCCGTACTTTGGCTGATTTTCCGGCTTACGAATGTGTCGGACATGCAGCCCAAACAACGCGAGGCTGAAGCCTGAAACATACAAGGCTGATGTTGAAGCAAAAGTGTAGCGGAATCAGCGACGGCACAATAGATCGGATATCGACATCAAGTGAGCTTGAACAAGCAGGGCGGACATTTCCGCCCCACTTGCGAAATCGCCCAAAGCACGGCGGATCCGAAGTCAGGGGAGGATGTGGACGGGGATGAAAACGTGGACGGGATGAGAAAGGAGACGGGGCAGGGCACGAGGCGGAAGACGTCCACGGTCGCGGCCTCGGGCCCGACCACCGAGATCTTCCTGCCCTGGGTGCGGCTGGCGAACTTGCTCACGATGCTGCCAACCTCAGGGCAGGAAGAAGCACCGATGCCGCTGCTCGTCCTGGAGAGCTCTCGTCGCCACGGCTGGATTCTCCTCGAGTCTGGGCAGAACGCACCCCAGAAGAGGTCTGGGGAGTAGCGGGATCCATATATATATATATATATATATATTTATATATATAAATATATGTAAATATATGTGTGTCTATATATACATATCTATACACATATATGTAGGTAGGTAGGTCGGTAGGCAGGCAGGTAGGTAGGTAGGTAGGTAGGTAGGTAGGTAGGTAGGTATGTTTGTATGCATGTATCCGCGTATATATATATATATATATATATATATATATATTTTATCCCCACAACCTCCCCGCCTTCCTGGTCCTCTGCGTCCGTCACAAGGGTGAAGTGGGCGCAACTCTCGGGCAACTTCTCTGCGATCTTCTGCAACGCCGCCAAGATCCACTCTGGGTCGGCGCGCTTGAGCGCTATCTTCGAGTGCTTGTCCGCTTTCTTTACATCGCCGAGGCGCACGTGAGCCACCACGCTGTACTTCTTTGATGGGATGCTCATGTGAGCTGCGAAATTGACCGGCACGGCCTTGCTGCTCTCCGCCTGCCAGTAGTGCTCAGACAGGTACCCGTGTGTCTTCTTGTAGTCCCAGCCCCTGCCCCAGAATGCTATGCCAGCACCGTCCAGGACGACGAGATTTGGGCACTGGCACTTGGCGTCGCCCCTCGGAGTTTCAGACACGAGGTCCACAGACATGTTGGCCACCGGGCACCTCTTCACGTGGGCCCACTTCTCCTCGGGGCCGCAGAAGCTCTTGCCCCCAAAAGCCTTGCACGGCTTCTCGCAAGAAGCGTCGTGCCGGGAGGCCCTTCCACCACACGCGTCATCGGGCTCCGTCGCGTGCCCGAACAGATCCACGAACTCGTCGCCGATGTCCTTGTGCGTCGTGGCCGACGAGCGAAGCGGGGGAAAGACGAATGGGACTCCAGCCTTCAAGGCGAACTCCACGCCCTCGTTGAAGAATGCGACCACGTTAGCCATTCCACCCATGTACGGGCCATTGACCGTGACGCACACCTTTTTGTCCGCCGCCTTCATCTCCTGAACTGCATGCCACAGATCCACCTTGCCGTCCCCCTTTTGAACGCGCTTGGAGGAAAGCAGCGCAGAGGCGGTGCCCAAATTCAAAGACAAGGTGAGACCAGACACGCAGAACGCCGCGCTTGCTGCCCGAGCGCCGAGCATCATGTTCGTGATGCGCCTATGGACCTAAAGTATCATGTGAGATCCAGGCCAGCACAGCCTGTTCGTCTGACGGAGCGTCCGAGTGCCGGAACGGCACTGACGCCTGTCTTGAACCAGGACGGCCACGACGCCCCTCAGCTTCCCCTCTCCTGTCTGCCACCGTGCGCCTCTGGGCACGAAGTGGGCATGTCCTCGGGTCCTCTGCTGGATCCCTGGGGCCTCTCAGTCCTCAACCCTGAAGAGTCTCTGCGGGGCACGGGCCCCAAATACCGAACTCTGCTGCGGGGGCTTGTCGCATGCCATCCGGGCTCCCCCGCGGCTCCCCGCGTGACCTTCTGGGGCCCAATGGGGGCCTGGAGACCGGCCAGCAGGGCTCCAAGAGGCCTTCACGACGGCATGAGAGGGCCCGGCCACGCCCAGAGATCGGCCCAGGACGCCCAAGCTGGACCCAATATTGGCCCAAGAGGCCTCCAAGACGGCCCCAGAAGCCTTCAAGAGGCCTCCCCCCCAAGAGGCCAACATCATTGGTTTTCCTTCGGTTTTTGACTGGTTTTGGCCTTCTCGCCTTTTCGCTTCTCGACGCTCCAAGACAGCCCAAGTGGCCCCCCAAGACCGCCCCAAGACGGCCCAAGATGCCCCCAAGAGGGCAAGAGGGCCCCAAGACGGCCCAAGAGGGCCCCAAGACGGTCCAAGAGGCGCCCAAGACTGCCCAAGGGGGCCCAAGGACGGCCCCAAGAGGGCCCGAACGGACATTTCGAGTCCTCGGCCCCGAGGGGCTCCCAGGAGGCCCCAAGAGGCACCCAAGATGTCCCCAAAGGCCCCCAAGAGGCCCCCAGGAGGCTCCCAAGAGGCTTCGAAGAGGCCCCCAAACTGCTCCTAAGAGGCCCCCGAGAGCGCTCCGAAGAGATCCGAAAAAGCGTCCCTGAGAACTCTGACCCAGAACTCAGGCACGGTGGCGGGATTGTCCGACGGCCATTCGATAAATGTGTCATCCACCTCGTCGAACCATCCCACGTGTTGGTCAGGGGGCCTGAGCGTTCCGCCTCAGACTTCCTCACGCGTCAGGGCAGGACAGCTTGGCATGTCCAACGCTTGCACATAATGCGAGGTTAGTAAACGAGTCACCGCCTGGGGCACCACCACGTTTCGTGCACCTGCAGCCTCTGGTTTCCAACAACTGTTATGATAGGGTGCTGCTTTTGTTCAACATCGTGCTCCCGCCTGATGGCATCCCGCAGCGAAATCATAAGACTTGATGTGTACATACCTGCACGGTTGGAGCGCATCGCATGCTGAGCATCGCACGTTCGTTCTGACGCCCCCGATTGTACATCTGTGCACGTATACATATTTGCACACGTATATATGCATCGATGTATCTACACACGCATGTCATGTATACACAAAATACCCCAATATCGCCCCAAGCCGATCCATGAGGCTCACGATACGGCCCCAAGACAGGCCAAGAGGACCCCATGGCGGCCCAACACGCAGCCACAATGAAACCCGAAAGCCCCAAGAGGGCCCCAAAAGGTTGTGAGAAAGAGAGCTCGAACTCACATTTCGAGGCCTCCGTCCCAGGTTCATCCCAAGATGTCTCGAACAAAAGCCATAAGACGCTCCAAGGTACCCCAGGGAGGCCCCAACGGGCCCTCAAAAATAACCCCAAGACGCACCCATAGCCTTCTGAACGCCTCTTCGGAAGCCCCAGACTGGATTCCGAGAGACTTTCCAAGAGATGCCCCGACATCTCCAACACGCCTCTTGTCCGCAATGGTGAGGGCCCCTGATAGGCCCCCGCAGCGCGCACACTGCGGCCAACGCCCGTGGTTGGCAGGAAGATGTTTACTTGTCGGGGAAGCGTCGGGGAAGCATGCATGCATGCATGTGTGTATATATATATATATACACAGGACTGCATTGGCGCTTCGCGCCATGCACCTTGGTCCTTGAAATTTGGCATGCAAGCGAAAAGGCAAGAGTGCCAACTCAAACTTTAGCGATAACTCATTGTTGTCTTTTTTCCGACATCGCCAGTATGACAATGTTATTCATGATCGTTCCCTCATGTTCCTCTTTCTCTCCCTCATTCTCACCCCACCCTGCGAATTCTTCCTCATCCTCCTCAGCTCGTTTTGCGGAGGCTCCTCCTTGGAGCCTCTTGAAGCCCTCACGAAGGTTTTGAAAGGCTTCTTGGAGCCTTGTGGAGGTCTCCTGGGCTCCTTCTAGGGGCTTCCTCGGGCCACCCTGCTTCCAACTGCAGTTTCCCTGAACGACCCGGTCACAATTTGGAATGCTTCGGAGGCATCTTGGGGCCATCGTGGGGCCATCTTGGGGGCCTGTTGCGCAGTCTTGGGGCTTCCTTGGTCTGCCTGGAAGCTATTTCGGGTAGTTTCGGGGCGATGTTCGGGCCTCCTGGGCGGTCTCGGACGCCCGGAAGACCGAAGAACATAGCATTCCCCACATCAGCGAAATCCGAAAGAAAATTATTGTTTATTCGTTGCAGGAGCCTCTTAAAGGGGTCTTCTTTGGGTCGTCTTCGGACGTCTGGTGGGTGTCTGGGGCCTCTTGGGGCCCTCGGGGCGCCCGTCGGCCGCCCTTTCCCCCCCCCACCAGGACTGTAAACAGATAAAGCATACAATCTCTCTCTCTCTCTCTCTTTCTCTCTCTCTCTCTCCATAGATACACATATATATATATATATGTATATATATATACACAAGATTTGAGGGCTCGCTTCGCTTCGCCTCAAACTTGGTCCTGCGCCCATGCGCACCCAAACACTCGGTGAATGAATGATGTCTGCAAGCACATGATGACCATGAGAGGGGTCGCGGTCATAATTCCCGGACGGGTCATAAGCATTCCTGTGTTCGGGAGACGGCGACATACCGCGACGAGGCCATAGTCACCGATGAGGGGTTAGAGGAAGCGGCGACCACGAGAGGGGTCGCGGTCATGGCGGTCAAGGAGCAACGCCGTGTGCGTGAGCGAGGTGAAAAAATGGAAGAATGAGTTCAAGTTTGGCGCTGGCAAGTGATTCTCGCCATCCGTGTCCGACAGCTTCCACGTGGATTCGAGGTTGCCGCTCTCCAACCAGGTGGCCTTGAGCAGGCGGACGAGGTGCTCCCGCGCGCGCTGCGGAGACAGCCCATCGGTCCAAGAAGTCTTTCATCAGCGGTCGTTCGTACTTTGCGAAAAGCTCCACCGGCGCTGCATCCTGCTCGAGGAGCACGAGGAAAGCGAAGCGCAACTGGCTGGCAGCGTACCTCAGCTGAATGAGCTCGTCAAGGACCTCATGGGCCTCCGTGTTGGCGGCGAACAGGCTGGTGGCGTGCAGGGCCTCCTCGTACGTGGCACGTACGTGTCCGTTGTGAGTGCGACAATCACGGAAGTCCTGCTTGGGGAAATTCAATAGCATGTGCCGGAGATAGAAGACTTCCTTCTGCCGGGGGAACTTCATTTCCAGCCTGCAGATAGGGGTTTCCCCGCGTTGCCGTGGGCACACGAAATGGCGTTGTCCTTGGGGCGCCTGGTCCATTCGGGCGCCGGGGCGGCCTCGGGGAATGGGAAGTTGCCGCGTAGGCGAACGGGGCAAGCGGGGGCAATCATGCACTGCTCGTAGCACTCGTTGTACTTTAACGTGGAGAACTGGCTCACAGAGGGGCGGTGGAAATACCGCTGTAAATGGGAAGTGCGCCCCTGGAGTGCTTCGGCCTCCTTGCCCTCTTCGAACAAAACCCAGTCTTGGCCGCCCACGTGGAGGCAAACGACGTGCGGCCACCTGTCGTAAGTGTTTTAGCTGAAAACGCGCCAAGCGGCTTCCGTGGCGCAGAGGTAGCGCCCGGTGAGCCATGCCCGGAGTTCGTCTTGGATGTCGGGGTCCATGGTAGCGTCGTAGCTGATATCCTCCTCCTCCTCCTCCTCCTCCTCCTCCTCCTCTGTGTCCTCCTCCTCCTCCTCCTCCTCCTCCTCCTCTTCCTCATCCTCTTCCTCCCCTCCCTTCCTTTCCATCGAGAATATCCTCCCCCTCCGCTCCCTCCGCAAAGACGCACCCGAAATTTGTCCCTGGACTTCCCCCGGGCCAAACAGACTGCATGCTGCATGGTCGTCGCGCTTCTCTTGGGAATAAGTAGCCCTCTGAGAGGGCAGAGCATTGCAGTGAGACGATCGGGGAAGAAGATGATGAAATGATATGAAGGGAAGCAGAGGAGAGGAGGGCGAGGAAGAAGGGAGAGAGACGGTCGGGGAAGGTGAGGAGGAAAGGAGGAGGGAAAGAGAGAGAGAGAGAGAGGAGAGGACAGAGGAGGAGAAGGCACGAGGAGGGCGATAGAGGACGAGGAGGGAGTCAGAACAGGAGGAAGAGGAGAAGGATAAACTGGGAAAGGAACGATGGAACGAGTGGGGGGCTGCGATGTGCGAAACTGTCGCTACCTTCGTGGGCCGCTGGCGGGTCCAGCGGAGCGGCGTGATCCGCAGACCAGAATGAGGCCTCGCCGTCCTGGGGGGCTTCGAACAGCGAAGCTGTCGCCACGTTCGTGCCCCCCTCGTCATTGCTCTTTTGTCAGATCGTGATCGCCCTCTTTCCGATTATATGAGTCGCAAGAGTGATGCCGTGAATGGGGAACACTGGTCTGCGGCCTCACGTTCTTTGGCGAAGCGTTCAAGGATACGGCGACTCCTTCAAGGCGTAAGTTGGACATGAACGGTCCTGGGTATAGTCGCCTTTTGTGTACAAAGGGTTGGGTGCGTCTCCCGGTCAGTTGTTTCTGGAAGGTCTCTTGGGAACCCAGGGGAAGCTATCCTTTGGCGTTTCTGGGACCTGTTGGGCCTTGATTGGGGCACCTTAAGCTCGAAGACGGCCCAAGAGCGCGTCAGGAAGGCCGTTCGTCGCCTCTCCTTGTCAGAAGCCTCGCGATCGCCAGGAGTGGCTCGGGGCGTCCGGGGAGGGGACTCTTGGAAGCTTTTTGGGGCGTCCTGGGGGCCTCATGGGAGCTTCTTGGGGGCCGCCTGGGGGCCTCTTGGGGGCCGCTTGGGGGCCTCTTGGGGCCCCGTGGGGCCTCTTGGGGGCCTCTGGGGGCATCTTATGGGCCTCTTGAAGCCGAAGGCTTGAAATTTGAACTTGGTTTTCGTTTTCTGGGACGCCTGTGCGGCCCGTCCAGATGGTCTCTTGGGCTGTCTTGGGGGCCCTTGAGGCACTCTTGGGCTCTCTTTGGGCGTCTTGGGGCCTTCTTGGGAGCCTCTTGGGCCGTCTTGGGAGTCTCTTGGGCCGACTTGGACGTTATGAAAAGCCAAGAGGCGAATATGTTGAGAATGTACCTTTTACGATGGGAATGGGGCTATTTTGGCCTCGCGGGGCCCTTTTGGGGGGCCTCTTGGGTGCCTCTTGGGCCGTCTTGGGTCGCCTCGGGGCGGTCGCGGTGTCATCTGAGGCTATCTTAGGCCGCCGTCCTCGGGCGTCTTGGGCCGCTGGGGGGCCATGAAGAGCGTTTCGCCTCATCGCTCGGTGACCTGGAGGGCTTGGAAGTCCGCTGGAAAGGGGCCCGGGGGCCGAGGGCGGCCGTCCAAGAAAGTATGTGGGGGGGGGTGTGTGGGCCATCCGGGGGGGATTTTTCCTTACAGGATGTATAATTATAGGAATATATACACACGTATGTATGTATGTCTGTCTGTCTGTCTGTATGTATGTATGTATGTATGCATGTATGCTTGTGCATGTGTATTTGTATGTGTGGGTGTAGGTGTATGTGTGTGTACGCGTATGTGTATGTATGTGTATGTATGTGTATGTTTGTATTTGTGTATACATGTATTTGTATGTATTTGGATATATGTATATATGTATATGTGTATGTTTATGTATATGTTTAGGTATACGCATGTATGTCTGTATATGTAACATCTGTAAATATTAAGCAATCCGCCACCGTACCTTCGGGCACGGAGTGGGCGTGTCCTCAGGTCTCTTGTTGTAATCCTTAGTGTTCTGGATTGGAGATTGCTTAGGGGCCCGGACTCCAAGCTCTCAGATCTCCCGCGGTCCGTGGTGGCATGTCGCATGACTTTTTCGGGCCCAAGAGGGCCCCCAGACTGGCCAAGAGGGCCCCAAGAGGCCCCCAGGAAGGTCCGAGAGGGCCCCGAGTCGCCGAACGATCGGTCCAAGACTCTCATCATGGTCTCCAGACGGCCTCAGAGGCTTCTAAGACGCCCCGAGAGGCCTCCAAGAGGCCTCGCTAGAGGGCCCCAAGAGGCACAACTCATTTGTTTTCCTCCGGTTTTTGAAAGATTTGAGGCGTTCTCGCCTTTTCGGCTTCCTGACGCTCCACGACGGCCCAGGAGGCGCCCAAGATAGCCCCAAGACGGCCCAGGAGGCCTCCAATGGGGCCCCAAAATAACCACAGAGGCTTCCAACACTGTCCAAAATGCCTCCAAGATGGCTCCAAGAGAGGGCCTAGACGGTGGACGCGAACGGACAGTTCGAGCCCTCGGCCCCAAGAAGCCCCCAGGAGGCCCCAATAGGCTCCGAAAAGGCTCCAAGAGGCCCCCAAGAGGCCCCCAGGAAGCCCCAAGAGGCCTCCAAGAGGCCCCCAAAAGGCTCCCAAGATGCTCCCAAGAGGCCTCAAAACTGCTCTCCACAAGCTCCCGAGAGCGCTCCTAAGAACCCCGAAGAAGCATCCATGAGGTCTCTGACCCACAACCTGGGCACGTTGGCGGGATGTGCCGAAGGCCATTGGATCCGTCGCCCCCTGTTGATTTATCACAGGGGGGCCTGGCGTGCTAGACTTCTTACGGTTTTTGGCTTTGATTCTTTTCCGAACTCCCCCTGGGGCTTCGGCCCGTCCCGCCGGCCACCCGGCAGGACCCGAAAAGCTCCGGGCGAGGTGATTCCCAAGGTTTTTCCTGCTCCAGACGGCTCCACGATGGCCTCCAAGACGGCCTCCAAGACGTGGTCAAAGATGGCCCCCAAGACGGCTGGCATGTTCTTCTTTTCGGCCTTCTGACGGCCCGAGGCGGCCCAAGAGCCCCCAAGATCCCCCCAAGAGGCCTCCAAGATGGCTCCCGGACTGCCCAAGAGGCCCCCAAGTCGGCACCAAGAGGGCCCCAAGACAGCCCAAGGGGCCTCCAAGACGCCCTAGATGACCTCCAAGACGGCCTCCAAGACGTGGTCAAAGATGGCCCCCAAGACGGCTGGCATGTTCTTCTTTTCGGCCTTCTGACGGCCCGAGGCGGCCCAAGAGACCCCAAGATCCCCCCAAGAGGCCTCCAAGATGGCTCCCGGACTGCCCAAGAGGCCCCCAAGACGGCACCAAGAGTGCCCCAAGACAGCCCAAGGGGCCTCCAAGACGCCCTAGATGGCCTCCAAGACGGCCCTTGAGCACCCCAAGAGGGCTCTAAGTCGGCCCAGAGATGCCCCTAAGACGGCTTCCGACGGCGCCAGACGGGCCAGGAGGCCACCAAGACAGCCCAAGATGGCTCCAAGATGGCCCAAGACGGCCCAAGAGGCCCCCAAGAGGTCTCCAAGACGGCCCAAGAGGCCCCTAAGAGGGCTTCAAGGAAGGCCCGAAGAGGCCCAAATCATTGATTTTCCAATGGTTCTTGACGGATTTTGGCATTTGCTTCTTTTCGGCCTTCCGACGGCCTGAGGCGGCCCAAGAGCCCCCAAAGATCGCCCCAAAATCGCCCAAGAGGCCTCCAAGATGGCCCCAGAACGGCCCAAGAGGCCCCCAAGACGGCCCCAAGAGGGCCAAAGACTGTGTATGGGGTTGAAGTACAAGGGCACAGAACCCCTGATCCGTTGGTAGAGGGAAGGAGGGATAGATGGATGTCTTTCCCTCCTGCACGATCAAAGGTCTGATCGATCTGTCCCAATACCTGGGCCCAAACGGCCAGGCGCAGGAGAGGTGAGGATAAGGAGTATGTATGAGGGTATTACACGGGTTCTATTCACACCCCCCGTCCCGAATCCCGCCCGTGAGGGTAGGACTCGGGAACAGAGGAAAAGAATCCGTCACCCTTTTGCTCCGTCAATCCTCAGGTCTGTAGGCAGCTGAGCTCAAAGTCAGTAGAGCCTCAGCTGCAAAGCAAGGTAAGAAGGAACACCCTGGGTCCCGATTTCTTCGCCAAGCACGCTTTGGTGCCCCCTCGGTGCGCCCCCCAAAACGCTTCGGCACTCGAGGGCGGAGAAGAATGAGACGCGGGTGGGCGGAGAAAGAAGATCTGAGCAATAAAGCAACTTGTAATCTGCCTCGCCTTTGCGAGGCAGGTGTTGCCACCAGCTGTCAGATTATTCTCGACGCAATGTAGTTATACTGTAATGAATATGCACGCTGAGATCGTGTTGATGAACACGATCGTGCTACGAAGCGCCACTATATGTAAAAGCAGATGTCTGGCCAGACGAAAGGTCGTGTTGACAAACACGAAGGTTGCATGTATGTGAATTCTATATGGCGACTCCCGTTGGCTTTGCTCCTTAGGAGGCAGCCTTGGTTATCGCAAGAGATGTTTTTTATGTGTGGCCACTTGTGTTATATAGTGAAGTGGCCTAGAAGTATATAATAGCCACCGCTCTAGGCGAACTTGGATTATAATGAGGTTCAAGCCTTTCGAGCGGTGGGCCTGGCGGCCGACTCACTACGTGTTGCCGTTCCTGTAGAACCTGCGGCCCCACATCCTGCGGCCGTCGTGCGTCGCGTAGCTCGTCGTGAACGTCTCCCAAACTGTCCTCGGGATCCAGTGAAGAAACCACTTGTTGTACTGGATGTCGCGGATGTATACGTACTCGTCGTTGTTCAGCGCGATGTAGATCCAGCAGTTGATGTAGTAGCTCCAATACCTGAGGCCCCAATGACTGTCCTCAAGGTCGTCGCGCCAATAGGCGGCGTAGTCTGTCGTGCGCGCTCTCTTGGCGCGCGGCCCCGCGGGCATGTGGTCCGCCGCGCCAGAAGCGCTGGACTGTGCTGCGTCGCCAGGGGCAGGGCGCGGCGGCGGCGGCGGATGGCGCGGCTCCATGGCATCATCAGACTGATGGGAGTGTGTATCAGGTTCGATCGGATCGGTTCTCATCCCTGAATCAACCCCCCTCTGGTCGGTGCGTGTCGGATCGAGGGAGCCCAACAACTCGTTAGCAATCGCAGCAAGCTTGCGCTGCGTGACTTTCTCACGGGTGCCATCCCTTCTAGGGGGGGGCAATCGTGGCAAGTCCGCGAGCTTGCCGCGTTTGTCTTTCGAGTCTGCCCTCGTTCAACCACCATTTCTTCCGACCAGCTTGGCCTGTCCTGATGCTGGTATCGAGGATCGTGCATGCATCGCGCATGTCGTCCACGTTCCAGGCCTTCTTGCCCACGTTCACGCGAGCGCCTGTCATTTGGTGGTGGAACTTCAAATCGTTGAGAAAACGCTGAACGAGATTGGCATATGGGTAGTGCAGAGGTCTGTCGTCATCAGCCTCGCCCATCAATCGGCACTCGTGTGCAGGAGGGCGGCCAGAGTCGACCCACTTCTGATACCTCTCCCCAGAGGAATTAGCCATTCTCCTCAGCGAGTCTTTCTCATTACCTGGGAATGAGCGCGCGCCCGTCATGATGACTTGCGCTCCGTCTTTCATGTACCTCGTGATGTCATCCTGGGAGAGCGTCATCTTGATCCAGTTGGTCAGCTTGTGGAGGTATGCTAGGTCGCTCTGGGCGGCGGTACTTTTACCCGTAGCACCTACGGCCACGGTGTACTGCCAACAGATGTCGCAAAGGGCACCATCACCTGTAACAATCCCAAGGGGTAAGTCTCGACCGCAATTCCGACATCGCGCGATATCATGCAGGATCGTTTCTGGGGGCCCCTCCGTCGTGAGGTGCTCACGAGATCCCCAGCGAGTATCCTGACCACGAGCAAGACTGCGGCCGATCTGATCCATGGCTTCGCGGTTGATCTCGGCATTCGGTCGGGAAACGATTGATCTACTCAATCCCTCGGTCTCGATCCTAGACAATCTTTCCCCTGGCAGTCCTATGCACTCTGTCGTGTCGTTGTCCGCATCCTCAGTATCACCCTGGCATACGTTTTCAGTACGGAGACGTCGAGCCTTCTCCTGCAAGGCGGACTCGTTGTCGCCCTCCTCGCGGTTGACTCCCGTCTGCTCGGCTATGATCCGTACCATGGTCTCTTGATCAGGAGCTGCGGATGCAACGCTGCCTGGGTCCTGGGGAATATCCTGCTCCGCGCCTGGGTCACGTGGCGCGGCAGGTGTTTCCACCAGCTCCGTCCATACGGGGAAGTCTGGATTGCCGAATGTGTCGAGGCAATGTGTAAATAGATCACACAACGTTTGCAGTGCGGGATGTTTCTGATGGATAACATCTTTTGTGAAGCCACGGAGCTCCGCAATACTGTCCATCAATATGTTTTGACATACTTTGGAGATCCATTGAAAGACGCCTGTAGTCGACTCCCCGATGGTCTCTGGATCCAGGTAGTGTACCAACTTTTTGAAAAAAGCGGTCTGCACTGCAAATTGGTAAGTCACGTGCCCATTGGTGGGTATGATCATAATTCAAGTAGTATTTCTCTGCATTCCATGCTTTGGATCCAAATTGAATCTCCAAACGTAAGTGCGATTGTGTTTTATCAACCACAATTCTGTCCGCGCCAGTGTGCACCTCAATGATTTGTTTCATCTTCATCATAGGCGAATCCACCAACAACTCCGACGTCCAGCGGTATATGCGGCGGTCATATGACTGTTGAATCCACTTTGAATCCTCCTCTGGGTCGTAGTCGGGGTGGTTGAGGAAGTCTTCTGGCGGGTCAATAACGTTGTCGAGTATGCTCGCATCAACGTGCTCATCTGTTTGGATCTCTGCTGATAGATCTGATCTCATATTGTCATTTGCCGCTTTTTCCTCGGCGGTGAGCGGTATGTTTGATATATCCACGATAACGGCAACCAAAGGTTCATCAGATGGGCCTGCAGTTTGTTGAGGTCCATCGTCCGCAGGAGCGGTACCTTCGGCAGGTGTGGCCACCAACTCTTCGGGATCGGGTGTCCGAGGAGCGGGCCGTCTGGTCGGTGTACGTGGAATGCGTGGCCTATAAATGCTCGGCATACCAAGATATGGCAGACTGCCATCTGTTTTGTGCTGAAGTATTTTATCACGGCATGAGGATGGTCCTTCCAGCACAATATTCATATATGTCGGGTCAATGGCATATTCGTCGATACGAATTGGTAATGCAAAGACAACGCCTTTGAGAGGCATGCTTTTGTCATTGTACCATATGTTTACCCATCGTAAACCGTAGTTGAGAATAGGTATCTGTACCGCGAAGAACTTGTCAAAGACTCCGAAATGAATGATTGGGCCATATATGTGGCCCTTATTCATGGGGACCTTGGTATTGTGATTGCCCTTGGGGTGGTGGTTGTCATAATGATAACATTTGATAGATCCCCAATTCTTAATGATAATGAAGTCCCCCATGCGAACATCATTAAATGCAGGCCGACGATCCCAATCTTTTTGTGCAATGGTTGATGTAATAGGTCGAAGAGCCTCTCGGCAGTATGATAGGGCAATTAACCATTCTTTATCATCTGCTTTGTGATTGGTGTCCGCAATCATAGCACGGACCATTTGTTCATCCAAGGCATCGGCTCCAGATATGCGGCTAGCAGGGGTTGCCCCCAGCTGGGCCGAAGGTGCTGATGCTGACGTTGTCCTTGGCTGCTCCATGTCCTGATCCGTGTCAGCAGGTGTAATCCCAGGAGGGTCGTCGATGAACTCTCCAGGAAGATAGGCGCAGATTTCGTACTTGCTCAATGGCGGTCTCGCGGCCAATGGCGGGTAGTCCCATGTGGGGCCGTCCGGCCATATCTGCTGGCCGTGCATGTGGCGTGGTTGGAGGCGGCGAATTGCAATAACGGCCGCAGCTGGAACCACGTCCTCTGTCATGATAGCGCCTTGAGCGCCCAGCCAAAATCTGCAACCAGCTTTTGTGGCGATCTCCATGTTGATCACTAGCTCGACCTCGTTCTTGTAGTGATTGAACTTATATGACTCTACTGAGGTGTGGGGATTCTTCTGGACATTGTCTAAATATGTGCTGGAACTGAAGAATGCCTCCGTGCGCTGATGGTTTATGATGCTTGTCTCTCTGAGAAGATGGATCGACGTAGCCTGGGGTGATCCCTGTCTTCAAGATGTTGCGCCAAGCACGGAGTGCTGTGCCGTGGTGGAGGTATGTCACGTCTGTCCATTGTAGGCTCTCCCAGCCCATATTCCATGGTTTGGAAAGTGGGTTAACGCAACTGTGACCTCCAACACATCGAATGGCAATGACGCTGTTCCAATCGAAACAGCTGGGATCACCTCCCTCGGGGATTGGTTTGGCGTGTATCTCGATTCTATTTTTCTGCGGATCAATATGTTTCTGGAACGCACGAATGATGAAGATCGGGTAATAATCGTTCCAATCGGGATACCCATCTTTTTCACCATCTTTCTTGAAGTGCGACACGGCCGCGTCCATGGACGGTCCGTTGTGGTTATTGCGATCTTTGAATTTCCATTGAACCATTTCCTGAAAGGATTTCCAATTACTTGGAATCTTCCATTCACGATCTGTTGTCTTCGTCCAAATGTTGATACGTCTATCGTGCAATTGATTGATATGGAACTTTTTGTAGTGAATCTCGTGGCGTAACATGTTCGTGATGTCTTTGCTCATGTATTTGGCTGCTCCCAGCCATTCATCATGAAGTAACTCGGGACCATAACGTACGTCGTAATTTGGTAACGATATCCATTTCCATTCTGGAAAGCAACCAGACTGTGCAATATCAGGCGCGTGAGCAATCACACAATCATCGTGTAACAGTTGCTCGTGCCAGTCATTGTTTTGCAGGCAGGCGAATCCATTGATCGCGGATGTACCCCGCAATACTGGACATACGTACGGATGGTCGTCCTTGATGCCCGCTTGCAGCTTCCACTCTCGAACAGTGCATGCGTTATCGAACGTCCCGACCTGGCTGATGTCCTCATACATGGAACGCTCGCAGCTGTCCTGCCATGATAATAAATTCATCTCGTGTGGAGAAGATTCCTCTTCGGCAGGAGTTGCCTCCAGCTCCATGGCCTCTAGGTCAGTGCCGTCGTCAGGGATCGGTACTGCCTCAGCTTTTGGGAGCTGATCTGCTGGCTGCTGGTCTGCTGTTGGTCCAGGAATTGATGACTTTGGCACGGCTATGGATTGCGGGCCAGGTTGCAGTGGCTCAGGCAATGGGCCTGGTGGGGCTGGCTGTTCCGCATCAGCCGCCGCACGCCACACGGACGTCGGAACATCAGGATCATATCCCAATGCCACGCGATCTAGTGCATTCTGTCTGAAGAATGTTTTGCATGCTATGATGGTCCGCTCGTTCTCGGCAGCAGGGCCGATACAGTGAGATGTCAACCTGTTGTTTTCCGCAGGGAGTCGTGATTTGGTCGCGTTATCATCTCCATCCAAGTCGGTAATCTGTTGTAGAAACTGCTAACACAACCCAAGTAACTGCATGTGCATCTTCAGCCGTTTTAATGATCTTGGGGTGGAGGAGCTCTTGTTTCTCGACTGAATCCCAGGATGCCCAAGCCCCAGGGCAGTCGTTGATCAACAGTAAGAGGTACTGGAATAAGTCGTCGTATGCTAGACCAAATGGATCATTTTCAGGGAGAGCCTTGTTTGGCTCGCGAGGATCATGTGCTGGTGTCCGTATCGGCATTCCAGGAATAGGTTCCGTTGTGTCGCCTCCGTCAGCAGGCAGTGGTGCCGGCAGCGTACCATCGGCACATGATGCCATCCACGCACAATGAGCCATTCCGCTTGCCGTCTGTGTCATCAGCGTCGTGAGGCTGGGATCTCTTTTCCATTCGTTTGTCATCTTTTCTCTGAAGTCGAGAGCAGCAATGATCTCTTTGGCCTGTGTGTAGGCCTGCTCATCCGTGACAGGAATCAGTAATGGCGCCCTGAATGGATATGGTTGAGAGGGCAGTGACTGAATCAAAGCGCAGAAGTTACGATAGCATACTGAGTCGCAGAACTGTGTCGTAAACATCGCCATGTTATGATTGTTCTGTTTTGCATGCCAAGCCTGCGGGGTAATCCTATCGTACGCTTCAACCCAGTGATCTGATGGAAGAACAGTAATACCACGATTTTGCATAATCCTGATCAGGTCGTTCGTGCGGTAATCAAAGTTCGGGTGTACGCCCCACTGTGCTGCTTTGCCAGGACCCATGACTGTGGGACAGCGGAAGTACTGCATCACATCGACAAAACGTGATACGTCCACTTGTACGTGTACTGGCATGAGCGTCGGGACGCCACCCTCGCATTCCATTTTCTGGAGCTCATATACGTCAGTAGGTGCACGATTTTGATGTCGACGCATGTCCACGGTGTTCTGTCCGTGGTTGGCGCATGCAATGTCATTCGCGCTCCATGCCACCATGGCATTGAGGCCCCTGCAATAATGTCTTTGTTTCACATATGCAGGAAAATCATTGGCCCAGTAGCTCCAGATAGTCTCGTTTAACTCGCGCCACTTTTTGATGGAGGCATTGTCGCTGTGTAACATGAGGCCTCTGGCATCGCGGATCATCTTGATCATGTTGCGCTGCTCGAGGGTGCACTCAAACTGGTTGTTGAGAATAGCTGTGGTACGGGTTTCTTGTGTATCGAAACGCTGGTTACGCAGTTCCTCCATGCCATAGCGGGTGTCTCCACCAGCCTCTGGCAATCGAACGCAATCTTGGCCTATCGGCGTGTCGTTCTGTCTAAACCATTCTTTATAATTGCCAAAAGAGAATGCCCACATCATGATGTCGTCGCGGATCATGGTCGACAAATGCTCGAGAGTAGCGCCGTCCATGTATTCCGCGCGATTGAGGCACGGCATAAATAGCGGCACAAGGGCAACGTTTGATGCCTTGGCGAGATCTCCTCGCTTCTGTGCATTGTTGAGCTCGTCGATGCCGTAAGTTGGGTACTTCTTGTGTTTTGCACTTTTGGCCCCTCTCTTGGGCTGCATAATCCACGTTGAATCAGTGTACAAGTTGGTCCATTTGTATGCGTGCCCTGATGGGCCAAATGCATGATGCAAGAGTAGTCCCAAGTCTTCTTGTACGAGGGAACACCACCCATTATCTGAAATAAGAGTGGAAACCAAACGACCACCACATAAAGCGCTGTACTTTGCTTGATCCAGCTCGAGTGGGTCAATATCAGGACCAGGGGTAAGACCAGGGTCGATCTGGTCGGCGGCTTCGCCAAAGAAGTCGTTGCCCTCGTTGTATGGTTGCCAGCGGTAGGTACTTGTCATATCCCCGTCATGATCTGATATTGCCACCCAGCCTTCTGGATGATCGGATGGTGTTGCCACCGTCTTGGAGTATGATCCGATACCTCCGAAGCCTCCGCGCGCCGTCAGCCATGTGGTGAGCTTGCGGCGAAATTTGCTTGTCTGGTTAAGGTCGGAAAATGCTCTCATGTTGGTGACCAAATTATCCCCAACAATGTGGCCGATGTGTCCAGATGTATCTGATGTCCTGGCTACGCCAGGTGGGCGTGTAGGTAACTTGGCCGTTGTACGATCAAGTTTAGGAACATAGCATGGAGTTATCAATCCATTGCTGTATACATCGGATGGTGCACAAAGACCATTTGAATAGTAGATTTGTGTATCCTGAACGCTGTCCTCGGCATACTGTCCCAGTACTGCACTGCCAATCTTGGACCAATCATTGTGAATCATCATCCACTCCGTTTTCAATATCATCGTCGTGAAGTTCTCTGGTGGGCACTTGCGGTGCGTTCCTGGGATCACCGCGTTCAAATGATCATGCAGACCACGAACACTGTCTTGTACAGACGGATTACGATTGAAGAGACTGGAAAGCATACACATAGCCCGCATGAATGACAGCCACGGTGTAGCCGTAAACGTGCTGTAGTCATAGTTGGCGTCGCCGCCGACTGATCCACTCGTGTCATTGATCCAACTCTTGACGTCGGCGGACGCAGAGCGGGTAATTGCTCGAATCGTGGATTCGTCGGGTACGCGGAGATCGAACTCTCCACTGCGATCAGCACGCCGTTGATGTATGTATATGTAACCATCATCAGGATCACGAGGACGGCCAGTTTGAGCGTGGTACGTGATGCCCGCGCGGTCGTCGTCCTTGGCGTTCGAGTCGTACTCAACGTCGTAGCCGATGGGCCAGCCGATGAGGTTGAGCGGCTGTGCCTGATCCATCTCGTGGATGGGGGTATCGGGATTAGAACCGATCCCGCTTATTTTCGCCTCGCACGCGGCGAACAGGATGCCTGTAAGCTTTGTAGCTCGAGTCGTAAAATTGCTGCGGCATGAACGTATAAGTAATGTCCTAAATCTCTCTGCGTCTTGCGGAGGCGAGGGAGGATGGCGGGGATGTCTACCGTGCGGGGAACGTGCGCGTGAACGAGGTGTGCGCGACGCAATAGCTGCGGCCGGTACACCAATGTGGTACATGCATGCGCGTATTCCCTCGTGATTGGCTTGTCCCACACACCGAAATCCACATTCTGATCCTACTTCGCCCCATCTTTCTTTTTCTGTAAGTAATATTTTGCATACTTCCGGGCGTCCATCCAGTTTTGGAGGTTCCGCATCGTGAGGTAAACCATCGGGCCTCCGAGGCCCTCGCAGTGGTTTCCAGGGTTTCTTTGGAGGACACTGTATCGGGGTAGCGGGAAAGATGAGCGAGTGTTCCAAAAGATCCCTCCAGAGGTCTGCTTTCTTCGTCTCGAAATGTTTGGTCATCATATCTGCGATCTGCTCCTTTTGTACCTACGTATTTGAGCTCGATATGTTCGAGTTGGCATGTCTCGCATATCCAATCCAGGTTGATACGATGAGTATGATGAAGATGACGAAGTGCTGGTGTACGTCCTTTTTGGACAATTTTGATCACGGCCTGGTTATCCTCGAGGACGATAAGACGCACTTTGGGAGAACAGATCTCCTGAACCGGTTCTGGATCCACGTGCAATACGGTACCCTCATGGGTTATTGTGCGTCTCTTTGGAGGCGTAGGTAATTCCGTATTTAGCGGTAGTTGCCTACGGCTAGGAGAAGATCCCCGTGTAGGGGGTGCCTTGCGAGGCGATGGCTTACGCTTCTTTTTGGCTGCCAATGTCGAACACATTGCCGGATCGGCGTGTCGATGGCAGCTCAGGCATGTATTCTTCTCTTTGCGTGTTTTGGCAGCTCCGACCACGGCTTCCCAGAATGAGAGTAGTGGTAATCATTCCAGTCGTAGTGCTGAGTCAAGGGCAACGATCTCGGATTCAGTAGATGAATGTGACACAACCGTTTGTTTCTTGCATACAGCGTTGACTGGGAAGAACGTATTGGGTCCAACAAGCGCGGCGAAAACGCCGGTAGTGGATTTGGATGATGTAATGCAATCAGCGAACGAGGCGTCAGTGAAGAGCATGATGGATAATTTGTCTGACGAATCACCTATCCATCCGTGCAAACAATGTGTGCGCGTCGTTTTGATGTAGCATATCAACCGGTGTAGACGTTTATCACACGTAGTATTCCATTTGGTAATTTCTCTGGCCAGCATACATACTGGATGTAGAAGATCGAAACGACAGCATCGTGCCAGGTAGAGGATCTTCATCAGTACACTCGCCGCGTCCTGGCCAAGGATGCCCTCGTCGGAATAATCGGAATCGGTGAAGGAGGTGTCCTCAATGCCAGGAGTTTCGGCGTCAGGTAGGTCATCGTATGTGACTGGTATGGGATCTGTCGTAGTAGATGTCGTGTCGACCGATTTTGCTGGGCTGGATGATCGTGGCCGTGCATTGAGCACACTAGTAGGTCTGGCGACCGACCCGGAGGATGCGGGCGATTTGGATCGCGAAGTCCTCGGCGAGTCGGATCGTTTCCGACGTGACCCTGGTCCCTGGGCGCGCTTGGAGGCGCATTCCAGGTATCGCTCAATGCACTGATCGGTAAAACCAAGCATATCATGTCGAATTCCACGAACCTGTTTGGCCGTATTGTAATCTTTCTCATTGTGTACGGGCAACATAGGGCGTATGGTAGACATTCTTTTGTCGAAGATAGTCTGCGGTACATCATATGCTTGTTGTCCACAACCAAGATATTGTGAGTATGGAGTAGGTGGATCCAAGTCAATACCGCTTTTGCGGATATAATCCCAGCCAGTCTGTAGATTGTGAGCTGGGCCGGCTAATTTAAAGTCGTCCACATATACTGAAAGTATCAGTCCCAGTTTGTTGTGTCTCCATACACATTCCCATCCTGAAATAAGCTCGAAACCAACGCTTTCTAAGCATGTGCGACATTTTCGTTCCCAAAAGACACCTGCGAGAGGGTGTCCGTATAGTGCCAATCGTAATCGGCACACTGGATTCTTGTATTTTGACCAGGATGTCGGTTGTCGCCATTTAGGTATGGTAATCCAAGTATCAACTGGATCGATTCGTCCGTCGCCGTATAATAATGCCTGCGTATAGGCTCCAGGTGCATCACTTTGTTCTCCCGCATATTGTGGCAATAGTGCAGTAGCATCGCAAAGTTTGGAAGCCTCAATATGCGAAGCACTGGAAGCGGCGTCGGCGAATATTGCGGCCAAGCCAGTTTCATCTTTGCCTGTATTGCCCTGAACCACCACTCTGCCCTTGAATTTACGTAGATCAGGTGGAAGTTCCTCGTGTTTGACTGAAGATAGCTCCAATATGTTGAAGAAATGAACTTTCGTCCCAGTGCGGATAGCTTGTGACTCAATATCAGCTTTTTCTGCAACAGTCTCCAACATCCACGTTTGTTTCTTTTCCAATCTCTCGTATTCTTTTCGTAGGGCTTCTTGTGCACGTGGTTCTGCGGCAACTTCTTTCTTACTCAGATTTCTGGTAACTAGAGCCGGGCGTGACCATGAGGAATCGGGTATTTTGTCTCTGTGTGCCGGTGTGTAGGTGGTTTCACGTGGCATAGTTGGTATTGCTACCGACTGGGTGAACTGGCGTCTGAGCGGGTTCATGGTCCCAAAGTCGGTTCCTTCACTATCCACACGTACCAAAGCACGTTCTTCCCCATCGTGCTGTTGTGGTGATTGGCGGTAGCACAGTACCGTAGTAATGTCACGTGGCCCACCAGGTAATTTGGCATACAATATTTCTTTGTTCGTCACGCCTTTGACGTTTTCGTCGCGGATGACGGCGCCATTGTCAGTGTCGTATGTAATCCGTCGTTCCGCAGTATTCCATGTGGGTCCGCCGGATGCAGTGGTACGGAAATTGTTGACCTGTTTGTCCTGTCTTGTCCACACTCGTAGTGCAGCTCGGTCGCGAATCTCACGAGCTCGTTTAACGTCGTCGGCGTAGTCAATGTCCTTCTTTTGTTGTCCACGAGATAGGGTTTTCCAATGCTCGGGAAGAATGTGATCAGGACGTGTAGTAGTCTGTATACGTGTCTCGCGGCCGCGGACCACCATTTTGCCGTATGGCGTTATTTTTGGAAGCTCATAGAATCGAATCGTGCCTGTCCACGGCTCGCTTAACTCCCTGTGGTCGTTGGCGCTGATACCATCCCAAACATCGCGAAAGTCACTTTCTCCTTCAAAAGTAGAAGTTGTCTTGAAATCTCGTGTCGCATCGAGTTGATCAACAGGTACAGGTATGTTCATGACGTCGTCCGTCGGAATGAACAATTTCTTGCGTGGAGTACGAATATGTCTGATGACGCAATATCCGCGCTGTTCCCAGTAGTCGGGCTCCGGCGCTGGTGCAGCAACTTCAGAAGCCGATGCGTGGATATCAGCGGCATTGTCTTCCGTTGTCATCATAGATGGGTCATCCCATTCTTTAGGGTAGGAAAGTGGAGGATCGGGCATTGGTTTATCACCCAAGGGGCGAGAAGTGGATGCCTTGACCTCGTCGTGTGCCTCAGGGTTATGATGTCGTAGAGTACCTGCTTTCGCTGGGTAGGTGAACTTGCCATCAGGGATGATGATGTCTTTGACTCTGTGCACGTGACACAGTTCACCATCAGGATTCTCGGCGTATGTAGCCGTGTCCAAGACAAGGTAGTCACCTGACCATCGTCCACCAGAGTGTAAGTGATAACCCATGAATAACCCTTCCCGAGTATTTCCTTTAAACTTTGCAGTCTCGTTGTTAATCTCGGGGTTGAGGCATTTCCAGAAGATCCGAGCACCGAATGGTATGCAGTGCCCGGGAAAGCTTTCGCCAAATCGTATTTCATGAGCTGTCTTATCAGCATGTTCCTCATTGAGGGCAGCCACGCCCGTGGATGTATGCGCAAAATTGTGTCCACAGCAAAAGGCTTGCATGGCCTCTTTCCACCATTCGTGTCCCAGACCAGACATATGTAACACAGCTCTCGTACCGAGAATGACAATCTTGACGACGCGCTCGATCAATCCATTCGTTTGCGGTCGATGCGGCGTACTCGTGTCGTGTCTCCATCCCAGTTGGCGGCAAGCCTTCTGAAGCTCTCCACAGTTGTCTGTATAGATGTGCTTCACCTCGTCGTTCGCGGCGATGAATTGTTGAAAGGATGCCTTTGTGGTGGCTGCGTCTTTGTGTAGTGCTGGGTAGGCCATGAAGATGCCGGTGTATCTGTCTAGGACAACAAGTGCATACTTGTCGCCGTGTTTGTCTGCGGCATCGTCTTTGGCCAGGACGATATGGTCGGCAGTTAATGCCTCACCAAACTTCTTCGGGACAAAAGCCTCGTAGGCGTTATCCTCGTCGGTGGGGTCTGCCGGTGAATGTGGCTTGTGCTGTCGTCGACACGGGGCATTCTGCGCCATCGTGCGAGAACAAATCTCACAGTCAGGGTGTTTTGGGCTGTGAGTCATGTAATGTATCGGGTCGATCGGTTTCTTCTGTCTGTTGGGAAGAACGCGATCATTGTCGCGATGCATTCGTGTGAGCGTCTCTGTCGGTATGTCGTTATCTGCTTGAACTATATCTGCTAGCCCCCCGCATTGTGGAGGAGAACACTGCGTCTGAGACGTGGGCGAGTCGGTGGGTGTGTCCACGTTAGGCTCGTCTGTGTTTGTGTCGGGAGGTTCTTCGACCGTGATGGTCCGTGCTCCTCCTCCCTCTCCGACATGTGGTCTCTTGGGGCAGGTCCCTATGTGGGGCCGTAGCTCATCTGCAGTGGTTGACTGCTCTGTAGTTTTGCAACACCAACAAATGTCGTTGCAGCGGGCGGATGAACGCTTGCGCTGACGACGTCGGGGTGCTGACGAAGTGCATAGACGTGGTGGTGGTATCAGTGTCAGGTCGTCGAGTCGTAATTCTGGAACTCTATTGTTGACTGGAATCTTATACCAGTGTCCCCCCGGATCCTGAAGCAAGTAGCCCAGCTCAGGATCCCAAAGCTGCCGAAAGCCATCAACCTCGATCAATTTCCCAACTGATAGTAAAGATGGACAGTCTGGCAAGGCAAGGGCTGAACTGTGTAAGCCAACCTCGGGTAGCCGTATGTCGTAGTGCTCGTTGACAGTACGATCACCATTGGCGGTTTCCAGAATATGCTCTTCGCGAATAGATATACGATCCGATTCGGTCTGCGTCAGTTCATGTTTTCCCTGAATATGATGAGCAGAACCACTGTCGAGAACCCAAGATCGTGTCAATGCAGCAGTCGAGCGTGGTGGGTCGACTTGCATTGTCGTTGTCTTCGTCTGGGCTGTCTTTGATGACTGCTTAACAGTGTCGTCATATTTTCGGATCGCAGTTGTTGTGGCCACCGACTCTTTATTGTGTCGGTGGTCATATAGGTCGTCGTACCATAGCTGTGCCTCTTTTTGACATTCTCGTAGGGCGTCTGCACTTTGATCCCACCATCGTTGTGGTAACGGGTCTGGTACATTGACGATGTCACCCTCGTTCGGCATCTCCTTCCATTTATCCAATCTGGCCCTGCCAGATACGGTATGTAAATAGTATTCCACATTACGTATGTCGAAGCGTATCCGACGACGTGTTATGGTAGATGTCGTAGTAGCCTTAGTGTTGGCCATGAGGGTCTTGTCGCGGATGACGTAACTGCGGTCTGAACGGCGTGAACGTCGGAAGTTGGCAGGAGAACGTGCTCTGGCGTGGGGTGAGCCACGGGACGAACCATGGCTCGGGGAACGTCTGCCACGTCCCTTGTCACTGCCATATGATCTATCACGGCCGCGTGGACTACCGCGTCCGCCGCCACGATTGTCTCGCCCTCGGGAAGTAGATCTCGAAGATCTGTCGTATCGACTTCTCGATTGACTGCGAGAATCTGGGGACCTCCTGGATGTCGAACGAGATCGGTCGTATTGGCGTCGGTTGTCACGTCCATGGCGTGAGTCGTTTGCGTAGCGGAACCCCCCGCGTTGTGACGAACGTTGGCTTCCTGATCCGCGGGATGGTGATCGGCCACGGCTATCCTGACTGGGGGTCCGTGGTCGACTCGGGCTTCGCTCGGGAGTCTTCTCACCAGGTGTAAGATGAGCATATTTGCATTCATCGCCTCTTGGGCACTTATTATGTGCGAAATCTTTGCACTGTGCGACGTGTGGAAAGTTACACTTGTCGCCTCTGGTACATGTGTTGCGCTTGGCGAAATCGAAGCAAAATGGTTTCGATGCTGACTTCTTGTGATTCGCAGGAGTGGACATACTACGGCGGGAGTTGCCACCAGCCGTCGCTGTTCTGGAAGATTTGTTGTTCTTCCAATCCCTGGAATCTGTATGCAAAGCCTTGCACCGTTCACCATTGCGACAATTGCCTTTCCTCCAGGCAGCGCACACGTTGACTTGAGAACGTGTCTCATGTTCGTACCGTAACTTGTTTTGATTATTCTCCAATTGTTTAAGCTCCAGTATGTCCAGGACACGCTGTCGGAGCCAATCATAGGTACGAATCGGGTCGCTGGTCTTCATGCGCTGGTACTCGTACATGTCTTGTTTCATCCAGGCATGTCTCCGAATCTGTGTACGAAACAGAGATTCCAAGATCTTTGGATCGGGTGCTTCTCGGCACTCCAAGAGTAAAGCGTCCCAGTCAGTAATAAAACGTTGCAAATCGTCATCTCTCATCCTCAGTTCTTTAAGGCGCTCAAAGTCGTGCAGGTCGTCATCAACCTCTGTCACTTTGTAGGACTGTGGGATATGACAGTAAATCTGGCGTCCTTTGAGCATGCGTCCTGCTTTGCGCTCTCTGGGTTCGATGGGCCTGATTTGGTAGCGCAAGTCCGAGGATAAGATGTCGCTCAGAGCGGTAGCGAGTTTGCAATCGATGCTCTCAAAGTCTCCACTGTCTTGTAAGTCCTCGAATGTACATTCGGGCTGTTCAGCCACGCATAGGAAGGCGTATGCTTTGGATGGTCGCCCTGAGGCGGCCCCGAAATTCTTCCGTACTTTTTGCTGCCACTCGAGCAGCTGCGTGATCTTAGGCAAGACAGGGGCTCGGACGGTGTCTGACTCCTTGATAGGAGTTGTAGTATGGACCGAAACCGCAGACAGTGGTTGTGATGGGATCGGTGCACCGTCAGTAGTTGGTTCTGTGCGCACAGGACACATGGCGCGTCTGTGCAGAAGCTGCCGCGGAGGCTGCTCCTGGTGACGTACGTCGTTGTTGTCCTGCAGAAGCTTGTGGTGCTTCGGCGGACGCTGCCGTCGGCCTGTGCAGGTCGGTTGCAGGTCGAAGGTGGAGATTGGTGTCGTTGGTGTGGTCGATCAGCTGATTCGTCCAGCTCGTCATGTCTTCGTGTATTTGTGCCACCTTTTGGCGTGTATACTCATCAGTATCCCGAGAACGTTGTGAATACCGATCAAGTCGTTGCTCGTATGCTCGGAGACGGGCGCTTTGTGCCTCCAGCTCGCTTTCCAGACGTGCGAGGTGCCCCTCAACACGTACCTTGTCAGTATCTCTCTCACGAATAACCTGGGAGAGCTCCAACTGCGTGTGGTCCGCCGCCTTCTCAACCTCCTGCAACCTGTCAGTGAGGCGGGCGAAATCGTAAACCGTGGGATGAGAATCCAGCTGGCCAGTCTGGGCTCGTCCGGCACGCAACTCTGCCAGGGCGTCCTGTACATCAGGAAAACGCTGCTCGATTTCAGAGATCCGGTTAGCGAGTGTCTGCACGACAGCGTTGGTCGCATCAAGCCTTTGAGTGATGACTCTCTCAGTACGCTGCAACATGTCGATCAGGTTCGACGAGTTGGTGCGTGCTTCGTTGCGAAGCGTCGCCGTAGTGTGGTCTAGGTAAGATCGAAGATCATTGATCTGAGACTGAACGTCGCCAAGGTCGGTGGCCTCGGCTGGTGTTGGTCGGTTGCGGAGCTGGTCGTGGATCTCATCATGTAAAATCCTGACAGCTGAAACGCCTGCGTCGCGTACGAGCACAAGCTGTTGCTCCATCTGCGCGAGGTAGTTGCGCAGGTTCCCGACCATCGCCGTTCGTTCACCTGAGTGTGACACCTCACGATCAACCTGGTACTGCAGTTCACCTATGATGTGTCGATCTTCGGCGATCCTGGAATCAATGATCCCTAAGGCGCCGTCCAGATCGTGGCGTATGGCTGCAGTATCGGCGGCGTTCGTCTGAACGCTCTGCAATAGTCCAGAGTATTGCCTGGGCACGAAGGTTTCAACCTGGTCTCTGAGCTCAGCTATTTCACCTGCGGCGGACGTTTCCGCCAGCTGGTCGTCTGAGATGGAGAGGTGGGGAGCGTCAGCTTCCCTGTGTCCCCTGTCGCGGGGAGTGCATGGCCTCTGAGAGGCAGTACGCGGGCTCGACCTACTCTCGCCGTATGGGCCTGGGGCTCCACGGCGGTTGCGCGCGGACGAGCTGCGACTCGGACCATGTGTGTGGTGTCTCATCCGATGATGCCTTGGGGTACTGCGTCTGCGGCTGTGCCGCCACTGGTCTACTGAGTTCCTCGAAGGTGGCTACGTGCTCCGAAACGGGGACGGTCGCAGGGCTGGGAGTACCAGCACCTGAGGCCCATCGGCGGTTAGCGCGAAAGCGCCCTGGAGTGTAAGGACCAGTAAGGCTTTCGCCTGACGCGGTTGGGATTGCTCCCGACAGAGGAGGGGATGGAGGATCGAAGGTAGGCGTGTGAAACTCCTTCCTTCCTGTTCCTACTCCTTCTCCTGTCCCCCCGCGGGCGGCGCTGCGGTGAAGTTCAGCAGCTAGCCGCGCCTCGGGTCCGTCGGAGCTGGGGGGGGGGTACCTGGGACACCAACACAGTCCGCACTAAGGCTCTCCAACTCATCACCGAGCCGTCGCGCCGTCGGAGAGCTCGTACGCGAGGCCCCGATGGACCCCTTGCGGCGCATGCGCCGCTTGGGTTCCATCGAGGCCGCGTGCGAGGTCGCAACGTGCGGTTCGATGAAGGGTGAGCTTTAAAGGGCTGATAACCTGTGTATGGGGTTGAAGTACAAGGGTACAGAACCCCTGATCCGTTGGTAGAGGGAAGGAGGGATAGATGGATGTCTTTCCCTCCTGCACGATCAAAAGTCTGATCGATATGTCCCAATACCTGAGCCCAAACGGCCAGGCGCAGGAGAGGTGAGGATAAGGAGTATATATGAGGGTATTACACGGTTCTATTTACAAAAACGGCCCAAGAGGCCTCCAAGACGCCCCAGATAGCCTCCAAGAGGGCCCCAAGTCGGCCAAGAGAGGATCTCAAGACGGCTTCCGACGGCGTCAGACGGGCCAGGAATGCCCTAAGACGGCCAAGGAGGCCCCCGAGAAGCCCCCAAAGGCTCCCACAAGGCCCAAGGAGGTCCCCAAGTTGTCTTTGAGAGGCTCTCAGGAAGCTCCCAGGAGGCCCCAAGAGTGCCCCCAGATGCTCCCAAGATGCCTCCTCCTCCTCGTCCTCCTTTTCCTCCTCCTGTTCTTCCCCGCCATCCTCGCCGAAGTATTCCCCGAAGGGTTTCTACAACGGCTGGGGGAGCACATGATCCAATAGCTTGGCAGAGCTCTTGCCACGACGCTCGGCCACATGGGCGATTCCAACAGGCAGGGGGCGGCGGTGGTTCGCCGTGGGCGTCTTCGACATAGTCACATTCCTATGTGTTCTGCTAATTAGCCCAGGGGGTGGGCCTCCCTGGCCCGAACTGGGACCCACTGCAGAGGGTCCCCCAAGACTTCTGGGCCTCCTGGACGTCCCGCCCCCCGAGCCACTCCAGCTAGTCGTGCAGGGAGGCCGTGGTTCGCAGCAGGGCGGTTCGAGCAAGCCCCCAGACAAAGGCTCCTGAGAGGCCTCCAGAAGTCCCCAGGAAGCTCAGCAGCAATTTCTCGCCAGGCCCCTTGTAAGCTTTCCAGGGAGGGGCCTCCGCAGAATTAGCCTGGGGCCAGGAAGCGAGGGGTGTGCCTAGATTCGGCCTAGATAGGTGCGGCGGGCGCATGCGAACGCAGCCACTGGGGCCTTCAGTGGAGCTCCCTTTGGGGCCACGCATCGTGTGAGGGGTAGGCCGACATGGGTGCGGCGGGCGCATGCGAACGCAGCCACTGGGGCCTTCAGTGGAGCCCCCTACGGGGCCACGACACGTGTGAGGGGTGTGCCGAAATGGGCGCGGCGGGCGCATGCGAACGCAACCACTGGGGCTTTCAGCGGAGCCCCCCACGGGGCCACGAAACGTGTGAGGGGTGTGCCGAAATGGGTGCGGCGGGCGCATGCGAACGCAGCCACTGGGGCATTCTCCCTACGGGGCCACGAAACGTGTGAAGGGTGTGCCCACATGGGTGTTGCGGGCGCGTGCGAACGCAGCCACTGGGGCCTTCAATGGAGCTTCTTATGTGGCCACGAAACGTTTGAGGGGTTTGCCGATATTGGTGCGGCGGGCGCATGCGAACGCAGCCACTGGAGCATTCGGGGGAGCTCCCTACGGGGCCACGAAACGTGTGAGGGGTGTGCCGAAATGGGTGCGGCGGGCGCATGCGAACGCAACCACCGGGGCCTTCGGGGGAGCTCCCTACGGGGCCACGAAACGTATCGAAACGT